>JAEIGF010000071.1:0-16056 GCA_018903485.1 Drosophila littoralis
GCGCTACCTTCCGCTGGCGGCTGACTGGTTCTATTGGACGAATTCCACAATTGTGCTAGCTTGGCTTCATCAGCGCCGGACTACCTTTGTAGCAAACAGAGTCGCCGAGTACTCAGGCCACCGACTCCAATAAATGGTCCCATGTACGATCCGAGTACAATCCAGCGGACCCTGGCAGGCAGAAGGTGCCCCACCACAAGCGTTAAGTCAACAATGAGCTGTCGTGGCACGGGGCCAGGAATAGTTACTCCTACCTCAGAACCAATGACCCATTCCTTCAGATCCCCTCCCAGATACACGACAATAGAGCAACGTGCAATTAAGGTAAACCTCGTAAACACGGCTCCCTGTTTTCTTCCTCGAAACGCTTCTCAAGTTCGATCCGAGCCCTGCAGTGTTAGCCTACTACATCTATCGCCCTATTCAAGCGTTGCAAACGGTGTCGCTTCCGTCAACTATTGAAATTGACAGCAGAGCTTTCTTATGCACAAGAAAAACTCATTCTCCTGACCAGAGACAAGCATATATTCAGGCACACTTTAGCCGAGCACGAAAAAACAGCTAATTTCCAGCAAAATCCTTAATTTGAACCTTTTTAGATGGTAAGGAATTATTCGAGCATGTGGTCTAGAATTGTAACGGCCAAGCACTCGGCCGGCTACGATGAGCGGCATCCAATCATACTGCCACACATGTGCATATTCGCGTCTCTTGACCGCTTTCACCATCTTATATCCTTGCATGGAGGCAAACCAGCTCATGATGATGATGCGTTTAATACGATCACGGTACCTGATTCCAAAGCTGAAGTTGTTGGTCAAATCCACAATTCATTCCTGCAAAAATCTGCGATAATGGGAAAAGAAATTGCAAACGCAGCTCATGGGCGACTTGCCTGTGAAGTCATTCTCGACCGTTCACTCACACAGGGAGTCGATTTTGCAGGCCTTCGATGTAAGAATTACAGGTCGAGCCTGTCTTATTACGAAAGGCTACGTGTGCGGTCTTTGTGTGCTTCGGCACCAAAGCCATCCACCTAAACTACATCTGACCTGACCACAGAAAAATTCCTAGCGGCATTTCACCACAGAGATTTGTGGCACGACGAGGGTGCTTAAGTCAATGCATTCCGACAACGGCAAAACCTTCGTCGGAGCGGCCAAAGTCCTCTCGCGCGATTTTGTAGAAGCGCTTAAGACTCAACTCCAGGCCACTTACGGTCCCCAGAAACTGGCGCTTCCCAATGAACCCTCCAGGTGCACCCCATATGGGTGGCCGTGGGAGGCAGATTGTAAGAGTTTCAAAAATCTATTTATAAGTCTACCATCGACCTCAGAGTCAGGGGTCCTCTACTTTCCGCCACAGAGCCAGAGATCAAGGAAAACGCCGCGTCCATCATCAACCGCTGGCAGCGCTTGAGAAAGGCTTTCCCACCGCAGTTCTGTCTCGATTGGAAACATGAGTATCTTTTAGAGTTACACAAAAGCCAAAATGGCAAACCTCAACGCGAGACTTACAACGGGACGATCTCATAGTCATTATTCAAAGAAGATAATCTTCAGTTAATGACCCCAGCGTCTAGGTCGAATCAAACCTGACCTATCCTGGCGACGACCAAGGAGAGTCCGAGTGGTCGACGTCTTAACAGCCGAAGGTGCCTCCAGGACACCCTATCTCTAAACTGATCCTGCTCCCGATAGAATCTAGTCTCCATTTTTCCATCCAGTAAAATTTCCAGTAAAGACTAGAATCCCTAGATCCATAGGTCTGCGGACCATCCGTATAAAGCCACATCAAACAATGTCTACTACGTTTTTTCACATTCTTCACATAACTATAAGTGTCTCCACGCCAACAACAAGGCCGATCCAAGCCCGACCGGCAACGGAATCGTTCCGCTGCCAAGTATGCCGAGGAGTCCACGCGCTGCGCAAGTGCCAGCGGTTCATGCGGCTGTCTCCAGAAGAGACTCCAGCAGTTCTAGTCAATAAATACTGCCCAAACTGCCTGGCTCACCAACATTCCGGGGGTCATGTCGCCGCAAGGACAAGTGCCGCAGTGCCAGGGCGACCATCACACCTTGCTACATTTACCCGAAGCGCGTCGCATGCCATCTCCAGAGCGATCCCAGACAAGGCGCAGCACCAAGGCCCAAGCGCGACGCCCCGCCGCCTTCATCCGCTGGATTCCATCTTAGTATCATCATTAATGGAACATAAAAAGGACAACCGTGCTCCCGAGAGCACTCATCCGACTCGGAAACGGCAAGGCGACCCGCGACACTCGGGCACTTTTTAGACCCGTGCTGTCCGGTACTCCCCCCTTTCCTTGGCAAAGGCCTCCGGGCTATCCGTCACCCGCGTCGGTAAAGACAACGCCTGCTCGGCTATAATAAGCTCTAGGACCTCTAGCTTCCAGCGAGAGGTCATCCTGATGCCAAATCTCCGGTATCAAACTCAACGAAGCCCGTCAGCGGCGAGAAACTCGGGGAACGAGCCCTTCACCAACATTCGATTGGCAGACGATCGCTGGTTCCAGCCGGAAATCTCCAATCTGACCGATTGCCTAAGCTCACGCTGTTGTTATGGGAACAATCAACTCTACATTAAGGCAGAGATCCCTCCCATGGTCTTTTGTTATTTCTGATCGACCGATATCACACCTTGGAGGCCTAAGAGGATGTACGACCTACCCCGCACATACACCACTCAATTGAAAGCCACAGAAAAGAGTCCAACCACCTGAGAACCTTCGAAGCAGCAGTGACTGCAAAGCCACAGCACTGCAAATTGTGTCAGGGGGAAAACCATCCCGTGCGTCCTTGCCCCACGTTTTCTACAAATGTCCGTTCCCGAGGATTTTAACAAACTCATAGAGGTTCTCCTCGGCACGGCTGTCATCCAGAGTGTATCGGCATTTTGGGCACAAGTATACAGCCGGGCATTAATCGACTCTGGGTGCAAAGCGACCTTATTTCAGACCGATTGTTCAAAAAGGGTTAAACTTCCTTATCAACCCGTCGACGCACAGGTCTCCGGTTTGAATCAAGCCATTTCGGCTCAACCTCAAAAAACTTTGCCATTTTAATATTGGCTCTCCTATAAAGCCCAGGGTTCATATTGAAACCTCGGCCAGCATTCCTTCCAAAGCTGGCAGGCAATTTGCCCTCCTACACCATCCCCCAAACTGCTTTGGAAGAACTTCCAAAATTACAGTAGCCGATCCCTCTTTCTATAGGAGCTCACAGATAGACGTGCTTCTCTCGGCGCCGATATCCTCCCATCGGTACGATTAGGTGGCTCCTATCTCAACATATGTGGCACTCACCTTGGTCAAGAAACGATTTTCGACTTGGATCCTTACAGGCCCCGTTTCTAAGACCAGTGCCAAAAATCTGTCGCATCCTTTTCGACTCAAGTCTCGCTGGAATCCAAATGCGAGCTTGGATAAGGATACAAAATTTTGGAGGTGGAGGATATTCAGTTAAGCTGGAAAAGGAATCCGACCTTTTTGTGAGCGCAATTTTCAAAAAACCTTAAAAGGGATAAAAACGGCAGATACTTGGTCCACACTGCCATTCAAGAATTCCGATCACATCCAGTTAGGCCATTCAAGGTCCATCGCACTAGCTCAATTTCTACGAAATGAGAATCGTCTGGCAAAAATGCCCTTATAAGGAGCAGTACGTGCGGTGATCCAGGAATATCTGGCCTTCGTCTGTCACAGGTGACAAGTCCCTCAAGCAATGGTTCCAGATAACTTTTTATCTACCACACCATGCTGTTCACAAGCCAGACAGCACCACGACCAAGCTCCGCGTAGTGTTTAACGCCTCCCCACCCGTCATCGAATGGTAAAAGTCTGAACGATGTGCTCGATGCAGGGCCCGTTCTGCAATCCCGACAACATTCAAATTCTAAGATGGCGCTTCTTCCGATATGTGTTCAATGCCGATATCACAAAAATGTATCGGCAAATACTTGTGCATCCCAACCACACGCCCTATCAGAAATTTGTTCCGAACAAAGGACAACGAGCTAAGGCCTTCGAACTCAGCACACAGTCGTTTGCAGTTAACTGTGCCCCCTTTTCGGCAATCCGGGTACTACATCAGTTATACGATGGCGTTCGTTCGCTCTATCCTTAGCAAATCACATTATCGCAAACAATATGTAAGTCGACGATGTACTAGCGGGAACCCATTCCAAAATCAACAGCAGATCAAGCAATTGCAGAACTCCGCAAGGCCCTTGAATCTGCCGGGTTCCCTACCCCCTGCGAAAATGGACATCAATGAAAAGGACTTGCCAAGAGCGATTCCCAAGGACCATTTGCTTCAAGCCGACTTTTAGAGATCGAGGAAGCCTGTTCGTTAAAAGACTCTCCGGGATCAGATGGAAAGCAGACACCGATGAGTTCTTTTCGCTCCATCCGACTAACAGCCAAACAGTCCGTCTCCAAACGTGAAGTCCTTTCACAGATTGCCAAGCCTGTTCGACCCAGCGGAGTTGGCTGGGTCAGTCATATCCAGGCAAAAATATTCATGCAGGAGATCTGGCTCCAAAGAACTGGGCTGGGACGATCCGCTACCTGAGAGTCTTCTCATTAAGTGGAATTTATTTCTGCAAGAGTATCCGGGCCTCAGTGCGATTCGCATCCCTAGATGGGTCGAATTCCGCCCACAGGGGACTATCCAATAGCATGGGTTTTGTGACGCTTCGCAGCGTGCATATAGAGCCGCCATTTACGTGCGCACTGAGATACAAGATCGCATCTCCGTACATCTCCTAACAGCGAAAACGAGGGTCGCTCCGGTCAAGACGATATCCTTGCCACGACTAGAGCTGTGCGGAGCAGCACTTCTGTCCGAGTTATCCGCTGCACTCAGTCCCCAGCTACCTTCCGCTGGCGGCGACTGGTTCTATTGGACAGATTCCACAATTGTGCTAGCTTGGCTTCATCAGCCACCATGCGCCTGGACTACCTTTGTAGCAAACAGAGTCGCGAAAATTACTCAGGCCACCGACTCCAATAAATGGTCCCATGTACGATCCGAGTACAATCCAGCGGACCTAGCGAGCAGAGGTGCCCCACCACAAGCGTTAGTCAACAATGAGCTGTGGTGGCACGGGCCAGAAATAGTTACTCCTACCTCAGAACCAATGGCCCATTCCTTCAGATCCCCTCCAGATACGACAATAGAGCAACGTACGATTAAGGTAAACCTCGTAAACATGGCTCCCTCATTTTCTTTCCCTCGAGCGCTTCTCCAAGTTCGATCGAGCCCTGCGAGTGTTAGCCTACATCTATCGCTTCTTCCAAGCGTTGCAAACGATTGTCGCTTCCGTCAACTATTGAAATTGACAGCAAGGAGATTTCTTATGCACAAGAAAAACTCATTCTCCTGACCCAGAGACAAGCATACTCGTCAGAGTACACTTGCCTGAGCACGAAAAAACAGCTCATTTCCAGCAAAATCCTTAATTTGAACCCCTTTTTGGATGGTAGGGGAATTATTCGAGCATGTGGTCGTGTAAGAGGGGCCGAAGCACTCGGCTACGATGAGCGGCATCCAATCATACTGCCATACACATGTGCATATTCGCGTCTCTTGACCGCTTTCACCCATCTTATATCCTTGCATGGAGGCAACCAGCTCATGATGCGTTTAATACGATCACAGTACTGGATTCCAAAGCTGAAGGTGTTGGTCAAATCCACAATTCATTCCCTGCAAAATCTGCGTCATCCGAAAAAGAAATTGCAAACGCAGCTCATGGGCGACTTGCCTGTGGAGAGAGTCACATTCTCTCGACCGTTCACTCACACAGGAGTCGATTTTGCAGGCCCCTTCGATGTAAAAAATTACACAGGTCGAGCCTGTCTTATTACGAAAGGCTACGTGTGCGTCTTTGTGTGCTTCAGCACCAAAGCCATCCACCTAGAAGCTACATCTGACCTGACCACAGAAAAATTCCTAGCGGCATTTGCGAGATTTGTGGCACGACGAGGGTGCCCAAGTCAAATGCATTCCGACAACGGCAAAACCTTCGTCGGAGCGGCCAAAGTCCTTCGCGCGATTTTGTAGAAGCGCTTAAGACTCAACTCCAGGCCACTTACAGTCTCCAGAAACTGTCCTGGCACTTCAACCTCCTAGTGCACCGCATATGGGTGGCCTGTGGGAGGCAGGTGTAAAGAGTTTCAAAAATCTATTTTATAAGTCTACATCGACCTCCAAATACACCTTCGAAGAGCTTTCCACGCTCCTATCCAAAGTTGAAGCATGCCTGAATTCAAGACCGATATCTCCAATGTCGGAAGATCCTACTGATCTCCTAGCTCTGACTCCCGGTCATTTTCTAGTCGGGGTCCTCTACTTTCCGCCACAGAGCCAGAGATCAAGGAAAACGCCGCGTCCATCATCAACCGCTGGCAGCGCTTGAAGGCTTTGCAACAACAGTTCTGTCTCCGTTGGAAACATGAGTATCTTTTAGAGTTACACAAAAGAAACAAATGGCAAACCTCAACGCGAGACTTACAACGGGACGATCTAGTCATTATTAAAGAAGATAATCTTCCAGTTAATGACTGGCGTCTAGGTCGAATCCAAACGACCTATCCTGGCGACGACCAAAGAGTCCGAGTGGTCGACGTCTTAACAGCCCGAGGTGTCTCCAAGAGACCTATCTCTAAGCTGATCCTGCTCCCGATAGAATCTAGTCTCCATTTTCCATCCAGTAAAATTTCCAGTAAAGACTAGAATCCTAGATCCATAGGTCTGCGGACCATCCGTATAAAGCCGCATCAGTAATGTCTACTACGTTTTTCACATTCTTCACGTAACAGCACGATGTCTCCACGCCAACAACAAGGCCGATCCAAGAGCCGACCGGCAACGGAATCGTTCCGATGCCGAGTATGCCGAGGAGTCCACGCGCTGCGCAAGTGCCAGCGGTTCATGCGGCTGTCTCCAGAGAAGAGACTCCGAGCAGTTCTAGTCAATAAATACTGCCCAAACTGCCTGGCTCACCAACATTCCGGGGAGTCATGTCGCCGCAAGGACAAGTGCCGCAAGTGCCAGGGCGACCATCACACCTTGCTACATTTGCAAGAAGCGCGTCGCATGCCATCTCCAGAGCGATCCCAGACAAGGCGCAGCACCAAGGTCTAAGCGCGACGCTCCGCGCCGCCTTCATCCGCTGGTTCCATCTCCTTATCATCATTAATGGAACATAAAGGACAACCGTGCTCCCTGAGAGCACTCATCCGACTCGGAAACGGCAAGGCGACCCCGCAACACTCGGGCACTTTTAGACCCGTGCTGTCCGGTAAGTCTTATCGACGCATCCTTGGCAAAGGCCTCCGGGCTATCCGTCACCCGCGTCGGTAAAGACAACGCCTGCTCGGCTATAATAAGCTCTAGGACCTCTAGCTTCCAGCGAGAGGTCATCCTGCAAGTGATGCCAAATCTCCGGTATCAAACTCCAACGAAGCCCGTCAGCGAGAAACTGAACGAGCCCTTCACCAACATTCGATTGGCAGACGATCGCTGGTTCCAGCCGGAAATCTCCAATCTGGTTTTGGGCTCGGATATATATCCGGATTTAATTCTCCAAGGCGTCCTGCCGAGTCTTGGCGGCGCACCACTGGCCCAAACACGGTCTTCGGGTGGATATTGTCCGGCTCCTGTGCTCAATAGTAGGAACAGAGCCACGTCCCTCTCCCTTTTCTTTTGCAATACTGCAAGGCGGGCGGCATGTTCACACAAGAAGTGTATCCGACAGTCGCCATCCAACCGCCATGTAACTCCGGAACCAGTACATGGAACATGTACTGAAATTTCACCACACTTATACTAATACACTTGTATGTACTCTTGTAATGTACTCTGAAAAAATAGAACAGATGAAAATAACCTTCAAGCGAACAAAACGTGTTTTTCTTTCAAACCTGAGTTAAAAGTGTGCAGAGCAGAAACGCCCTACTACATCAGCAGCCATTTTCCAAATGCTACCAACCACCTTATCGTTTTCATATACTAATTTAATAAAACATTCAAATAACTTCATTAATCTTTTTAATTAAACATTTATTTTTTATTTATTTATTAATGGTTGACAAAACGAGTGTCTTCCTCATTATACATACAATACATAATGGAATTATATGTTAAAAGCCTAGTTAGATAACACAGTTCTCTAAATAGCATCACCGACCGATGGAGGTGTTTTAGTTGCCAGTCCGGCCAGCTGTGCCCCTTTTCACAGCTAAATTTGTCAGTGACGCTATTAGAGCCTACATCTAAGCAGAAGGGAGTAAGTAGGAAAAAAGTGTTCTTAAGTAAAATTAAAGAGTTAGTTTGCTATATTAATTAATAAAATACAATAAATAAGAAAAAGGAAAGTAAGAAGATTGTTAATAAAGTAAAGAAATTTAAGCTAGATGTATAGAGTGTTAAGTAGATAGGACAGAGAGAGAAGTAATGGGAAATCACCGACCCGGTGGGGAAAATTTACAGCCTGTCCGGCAAGCTATGCCCCTGCTCATAGCTGGGAGTGGTCAGTGACTTCCCCGAAGGTATCCTGAAAGCAACGATTTTATTAGGGGTAGAGAAAGTTCTATAGAGAAAACGTGATGCAAACTATTATAATTTTACATAGCACGCGAAAAGGATTGTGCATAGCGTAGTCTGTTGTGCACGTAGACAGGAATAAGGGGCGGTAATTTCTGGTTGGTCTAGACGGAACAGAGAATTGAAGACGCCCTAGCAGAAAAGGAGAATCTATATCGCCAATAATCAACTTATGTAGAAGGACAACACCAAGAATTGTCCTACGGTTGGTTAATGACGGAAGGTTAAGAAGAAGCAGCCTGCTGGAGTAGGATGGCAAACGAAGATTAGGGTCCCAATTTAAACCTCGTAAGGCAAAAAGCAGAAATTGCTTCTGAACAGATTCAATACGATCCTGGCTATTGTTATACTGCGGAGACCAGATGCAAGAGCAGTATTCAAGGATAGGGCAAACAAGAGAGATGTACAGAAGTTTCGTTATAAAAGGATCGTTAAACTCTTTAGACCATCGTTTAATGAATCCAAGTACACCTTTTGCCTCATTAACGATGGTATCTATGTGAAGATTGAAACAGAGTTTAGAATAAAAAAGAACGCCTAGATCCTTAACTGTTAGTATACGTTGCAAAGGGGTATTGTCGATTGTATAACTGACAAGATAAGGTGTAGTACGATAAAATGTCATAAACATACACTTTGAACAATTCAGATGCAATTGATTGGCCGAACACCAAAGTTGCATAGCGTTCAAATCGTCTTGTAGACGAGAATGATGTAGGGGATTAGTGTATGATAGAATAAGTTTCACATCATCCGCATACATGAGTACACGGGCATGTGATATAACAGAGGGGAGATAATTTATAAAAAGAGTAAAGAGTAAAGGTCCAAGATGACTACCTTGAGGAACACCAGAAGTAACGTGAACCTGTTTAGAGGTAGTCTGCCTCAGCATTACTCTTTGGGTCCTACCTTTTAAATAAGAATTTATCCAAAGCAAAAGAGACGGAGGGAAACCTATTCGGTCAAGTTTAAAAAGTAAAATGTCATGGTGCACAGAGTCAAACGCCTTACTGAAGTCAGTATAAATGACATCAGTTTGCATTTTCGAAAGAAAGGCATCATTTACCAAGGAAGTAAATTCAAGCAGATTGGTCGTAGTTGACCGATTCTTTACGAATCCATGTTTTGCAATGCCCCTGTAATTTTGTATATCAGACTTTCCACCTTTCTTGTGGAGAGGAATGATATAAGATTCTTTCCAAAGAGATGGAAATACAGAAGATTCAAGAGATAGATTAAAAAGCTTTTGCAATGGATAAAGAAGGGAAGAACTACACTCCTTGAGTAGACAACTAGGAATATTGTCAGGCCCAGGAGAGTAAGAAGATTTTAAAGAGTTTATAGCTGAAAGGAGAGAGGAGTGTGAAATAATAGGAGGAGGTATAGAACTAGAGGAAGAAATAGTATAAGGATAAGAATTATTATTAGGACAGACTGAGGGAGTAAGAAGATTGGAAAAAATTAGCAAAGAGGTTAGCAGAATCAGAGTCATTACTAGCTTTATCCATCCCGAAAAAAAAGAAGTTGGCAAACTTGAAGATTTACGCTTCAAGTTTACAAAATTGTAAAACTGTCTCGGATTTTGGGCAAATTGCCTTTTACAACGAGTTAGATAATTCTCATAGCATTAAGAATTCAGAAGAAAAGTTCGACTTGGCTATGGAATATTTAGCCAAGTCTGTACACGAACCAGACTTTTTAAACTTTTTAAAATATTTAGATTTTAAGTTTTTAAGATGTGACAATCTGGGAGTAAACCAGGGTGGTTTTGAAGAAGTAGTCGAAGTAATTGACTTGGGAATGCTCATATCTAAGAGGGAGTTTAGGGTGCTATAAAAAAAGTAATAGCAGTATTCATATCAACCGAGTCATATAAGAAAGACCAAGCGGTTGCATAAATAAGCTGATTCAGCAATGAATAATTTCTTCTGCGAAAGCAGAGGCGGGGCTTATTGGCTGATGAGCACGAAATGAGACGATTACAATTGAACATTGTAATCTCTAAAGTAGGATGATATACATCCTCAGGAAGAGATAAAGGAGGGTACCTAGACACATTAGAGATAAGGTAGTTGTTAACAAATACAAGGTCAAGTGTTCTATTCAAATGATTTGAAACAACGAAAGATCAAGCATGCAGTCTATAAAATCATGCTGTGCTAAGGGCACTAGATAATTTTCGGCAGTGAATAATGACCAAGAGATGTTCGGCAAATTAAAATCACCCAACACCATAAATAGATCATTATCCCGCACGTGTGAAGAAACTTCTTTAATAAAAGTAATATGTTTCATATAAACTTGAATATCAGAAGAAGGAGGAACATAAGAGCATGTAATATAGATATTCCGTGTAGGAAAAGACACCTTGACTGAGATAATTTCAGCGTCAGTAGGCGTACTAAAACAGAAAAGTTCTGACTGGAGAGTGGCTTTAACGGCAATTAACACCCCACCACCTCGAGTCGGTCGATCATTTCTATGCAAAATAAAACTATTCGAAAATACCTCAAAATCGGATATGGTTGAATTTAACTATGTTTTGGAAAATGCTATTATATCCGAGTCGAAGGAAGTACTGGCTATGAAAAGATTTTTAAGCTTTGAAATAAGACCTCTGACATTCTGATAATGAATACAGATTTGGTCAGAAAATGAAGTTAGTTTTTGGGGCAGAAATGGTACCCGGTATTGAAGGGACTGGAAGGGTGACAGGCTGGTTACGCTTTTTGGCTTGAACTCGTGAACAATCATGTGTGGAGGCCAAAATTTGGGATCACAAATGATTGGGAACATATCATGTGAAACATTTATTTTGAATGATGATATTTCACGAGGGGTGGAGAAATTAAATTTGGTTATTGACACGCTAGCAGAAGATTTGCTAGCAATATAGGCTGCCAATGACTCAGAAGTGGTGTCCGATGAAAGTCGAGACACAAAAACTTGCCTACGAGGGGCAACAACCGTTAAAGTTGGTGCTGATGGGGCTGCAGGTAGTACAGGAGATGGAGGAGCTAAAGAGGCACCATGATTGTGTTTAACAATCTGGGCAAGATTACGGGCAGGTCTACCTTTGCGGCCAGGAGCTGACGGGGCTGAGGCAGTTTGGATAACTGGGACGGTATCAGGTACGGGCTCTGCTGGAACTACTATAGGGGATAAAACGGGGGTAATTGGGCAGTCGCTTGGGGAAGGCGATAAAGACAACATTGGAGATAAATCCATGTTGCCAGGAAGGGACAAGAAAGGCGTAGGTGTCTGAACAGACGTAGACGGCAATTGCAAAAGTTGAGGCTCCAACCGGCGATTGGTTGGAGACTCAAATTTATAATTGGCAAGCAACTCAAAACTCGGGTCAAATTTACTCGACAGTTGCTTAGCCACATTATTCAATTTTAAGAATTGATTTCTCACAGAATTATACATTCTGGAGAAATCAATTTGCTTGTCGATGCAATCTGGGCACGACCAACGCAAGCCACCGCAGCCCTTCTTTGCAACTGCAGCGATCTTGTCGCAATCACGCCCAGTGAGACCTGCACATTTAGCATGCATCATATTCTCACACAGCCAACAATTAACAAATTGCGGCTGTGCAGAATCATCAGCCTGCTTGAACGTGCAAAGTTTCTTCCAGCACGACATAATTCTTGTAATAAGCAAGTTGCGAAAGCGCAGAGCAAAACAAAAACGGTACACAAACAAATTGTTTGGAGCGAAAGGCAATAGCAAAAATTTGCAAGAGCGCGATGCACAAGCAGAAATATGCGGCAGCGAACACACGCACAAACAAGTGTATGCACAGGGGAGCACCAAAGCAAAAGAATCAAAACAGGCAATAACAACAATACCGAACTGACGCCGCGTTCAATAAATGCAATTATTAACAGACTTACGCTGCGACAATAGAATAACACTTTGCACAATTATACAGCTTTTTAAATAAAGCACAAAAAAGGCCAAATTTAGAAATAAAAAGCAGGATTAAAAGCGCAAAAAATATATAAAAATCTTGGAGCACAAGTAAAACACGTCAATCACTCTCAACTGAGAACTCTCTCTCTCTCTCTCTCTCTCATAATTGACACATGCCGGCAAGCCAACAACTCACACTCATATGAACTTGCCGTATACACAATTTTGCATATGCTATACCATGAGCGACACCACTCCATATATAGGTTTATTGACACATATTCTCTAATGCCGACATTTTTTCCAAATGCTACCAACCACATTATTTATTTAATGTTTAAATTTAGTAAAACATTAAAATTGCTTCAGTATTCTTTTTAGTTAACCATAATTGACTTATGTCGATAAGGCAAATTCCCATAGTCATATGCCGTATATAAACTTTTTCATATGACATGCCTTGCGCGACACCACTCCCTATAAAGGTTTATTGACACATATTCTCTAATGCCGACATTTTTTCCAAATGCTACCAACTACCTTATTTGTTTAATGTTTTAATTTAGTAACACATTCAAATTGCTTCAGTATTCTCTTTAGTTAAACATAATAGACTTATGTCGATAAGGAAAATACCCACAGTCATATTATCATTATCATTCATAACATTTTTCATATGACATGCCGTGCCTTAAAAATGACACCACTACTTTTAAAGGTTTTGACATATATTCTATAATGCCGACATTTTTTCCAAATGCTACCAACCACCTTATCGTTTTCATATACTAATTTAATAAAACATTCAAATAACTTCATTAATCTTTTTAATTAAACATAGTTGACACATGCCGGCAAGCCAACAACTCACACTCATATGAATTTGCCGTATACACAATTTTGCATATGCTATACCATGAGCGACACTACTCCATATATAGGTTTAATGACACATATTCCCCAAAAACAATTAATGTTTATTAATGCCGACATTTTTTCCAAATGCTACCAACCACCTTATTTGTTTAATGTTTTAATTTAGTAACACATTCAAATTGCTTCAGTATTCTTTTTAGTTAAACATAATAGACTTATGTCGATAAGGCAAATACCCACAGTCATATTATCATTATCATTCAAAACATTTTTCATATGACTTCCGTGCGCGACACCACTACTTTTATAGGTTTTTTGACATATATTCTATAATGCCGACATTTTTTCCAAATGCTACCAACCACTTTATCGTTTTCATGTACTAATTTATTAATAGATTCAATAAACTTCATTACTCTTTTCAATTATACATAATTGACTTATGCCCTACAGTCATATGCCTTATATACAATATTTCATATGCCATGCCTTTCGCGACACCACTCCATATATAGGTTTTATTACACATATGCTATAATGCAGCCATTTTCCAAATGCTACCAACCACCTTATCGTTTTCATATACTAATTTAATAAAACATTCAAATAACTTCATTAATCTTTTTAATTAAACATAATTGACACATGCCGGCAAGCCAACATCTCACACTCATATGAACTTGCCGTATACACCATTTTGCATATGCCATACCTTGAGCGACACCACTCCTTATCTAGGTTTATTGACACATATTCTCTAATGCCGACATTTTTTCCAAATGCTACCGTTCGGCTCAGCATCTAAAAATTAAACTTGTATTATGTTAGCATAACATTTCAGTTATATATTGCCCTGCGAGGCAGCAATGTCACTATTTTGTTTTGTTTGGCGCTTCTCGCATGTCATAAAATAACTCAATATCATTGCTGTTAACTATCTAGCGCTTATCGCTTTGCGCTCATCGTAGTTTCCTTTATCGCGCTCTTTTACCTTTTGCACTTTGTCTTAAGCGGCTAGCGCATCAATGCTAGCGACGCCGCAATCCATTCTTGTTTCGTATATTCATTATATCGGATCTATTATCGATCGCTTCGCTAAAAATTGTACATTTTTGCCTATTGTCAATACGTTTGCTATAAGCATAAATAAATCAACCCGTTGCATGAACTTATAAGAAAGGGTGTAGTTTTTATAACATCCTTAATTTCTCGCTACTAAGTGCTAATAAAAAGCTTGTTAGCCCAACATTTTGGTGACCCCGACGTGATCTTTTTATTTAACATTATAGTGTTGCATAAAATTATTTAAATTAAAATTGAGCTAGTTGTTACTAGGTTTCGGCAGCAATTAAAAACCGCTCTTATATACATACATATGTACGAGCAAGGTCATGCGGTAAATTGCAGTAAAGAGGAGTCTGTGTACATAAGCATTTATACACCTACATACAGAGACGCGTTGGCTCTCGCTATCTGCATTTTACTTGTGTTTTTATTCGACAAACTGTTGCGCGCGCTTAAGAGTACAGTGGTAACAATAAGTCAACGGTCATCGACTTTTTCTTTGACTTTTTCGGTTGCTTCGGTTGCCATGTAAAGTTCTAGTGCTGAATCGTTGGCCCAGCCTACAAACAGGGTGTCATTTTTAAAGCGCAAGGTGGAGGACGCCAACACATGAGCGGTTGCAGGCGCTTCAATCTAGCCTCAACCAAACGCCCTTGCCAATAATGATGAAATTGCATTGTCGGTGCTGCTGAAGCGGATTGAAAAAATGGAATCTGCATTTGAAGACGCTCAAAACAAATTGGAAGAACTGAGACTTTGACGAAATCGGCAGTGAGTTACGCGAGGCTTTTGATGAGCTTTCAGTAACTTTGGAGACTTCGGTGCGGTTTGAAATTGCTAAGCGCAGTAGAGCATTGCCGTCCAGCTCCACATTTGTAAATGAGCCTATTGCTGCTGCGTCAATGACTAGATCCAGAGCGTTACCGACCTTACCGCCAACCAAATTGCCAACGTTTTCTGGAGGTTATACAGAGTGGTCAGATTTCTTTTCAATGTTCACAACTTTAATCGAAAATCATCCCGAACTCACAAACATTGAAAATTCAGCATTTGCGGCTCTGCTTGAAGGACTCTGCGCTGGATACCATTCGGTCATTGGAAATATCAGAGGCTAATTATTCCATAACATTAAATTTATTGAAAAACGATTTGATAAATCACGTCGATTAGTATTTCAGGCACACATCGTTGAATTGCTGGGGCTCAAGAAGGTAGAGAATGGCTCCGCTGGCATGCTGCGTGAATTGTCGGATAAGTTTAATGCCCATATTCGTGCTCTCACCAGTTTGGGTAGCAAGGAGCAAATTGCTGGTTGCATCCTTGTTCAGGTGCTACTGCAAAACTGGATCCTGCTACGCAGGCGAAGTGGGAAGAGAAGCTGGAGGATCCCGCCTTTGTAAATTTAATTCCATCATGGCACAAATAGCCACATTTTTGGAGCAACGCTGCAGAACCCTAGAGAGTGTGGATTATGCTGCGGCAACCTATACGCCGAGCTCTCAGGTGGGCAAAAACAAACAGACTAACTCCAGTAGGACATCACTCCTTGCTACTAACTCAAT
>JAEIGF010000073.1:0-11649 GCA_018903485.1 Drosophila littoralis
AGACTGTTTGCGTTGACTTGCTCCCCCTAGCTGCGAATGCCACATTAGCAGGGTCCAGGGTAAGTAAGCAGTTTTGACTTCCAGGTAAGGCTGTATGTTTAAGGATAAAAAAAGTCGGGAAGAATTTTTTGTTTGACTTGCTCGCCTTGGCTGCAAATGCCAGATTGGCAGGGTTCCTGGCATCTGAGACAAGTTTTGGTATAGCAGTTTTGACGGCCAGGTAAGGCTGTATGTTGTAAAATGGGAAAGTCAGTTGAGACTATTTTTGGCTTTGACTTGCTCCCCTAAGCTGCAAATGCCAGCTTGGCAGGGCTCCTGTTATCTGACTCAAATTTCGGTAAAGCAGTTTTGACGGCCATTTAAGGCTGTATGTTTTAAGATTAAATAGTCGGGTGAGACTGTTTGCGTTGACTTGCTCGCCTTGGCTGCAAATGCCAGATTGGCAGGGTTCCTGGTATCTGAGACAAGTTTTGGTATAGCAGTTTTGACGGCCAGGTAAGGCTGTATGTTGTAAAATGGGAAAGTCAGTTGAGACTATTTTTGGCTTTGACTTGCTCCCTAAGCTGCAAATGCCAGCTTGGCAGGGCTCCTGTTATCTGACTCAAATTTCGGTAAAGCAGTTTTGACGGCCATTTAAGGCTGTATGTTTTAAGATTAAATAGTCGGGTGAGACTGTTTGCGTTGACTTGCTCGCCTTGGCTGCAAATGCCAGATTGGCAGGGTTCCTGGTATCTGAGACAAGTTTTGGTATAGCAGTTTTGACGGCCAGGTAAGGCTGTATGTTGTAAAATGGGAAAGTCAGTTGAGACTATTTTTGGCTTTGACTTGCTCCCCTAAGCTGCAAATGCCAGCTTGGCAGGGCTCCTGTTATCTGACTCAAATTTTGGTAAAGCAGTTTTGACGGCCATTTAAGGCTGTATGTTTTAAGATTAAATAGTCGGGTGAGACTGTTTGCGTTGACTTCCTCCCCTTGGCTGCAAATGCCAAATTGGCAGGGTTCCTGGTATCTGAGACAAGTTTTGGTATAGCAGTTTTGACGGCCAGGTAAGGCTGTATGTTGTAAAATGGGAAAGTCAGTTGAGACTATTTTTGGCTTTGACTGGCTCCCCTAAGCTGCAAATGCCAGCTTGTCGAGGGCTCCTGTTATCTGACTCAAATTTTGGTAAAGCAGTTTTGACGGCCATTTAAGGCTGTATGTTTTAAGATTAAATAGTCGGGTGAGACTGTTTGCGTTGACTTCCTCCCCTTGGCTGCAAATGCCAAATTGGCAGGGTTCCTGGTATCTGAGACAAGTTTTGGTATAGCAGTTTTGACGGCCAGGTAAGGCTGTATGTTGTAAAATGGGAAAGTCAGTTGAGACTATTTTTGGCTTTGACTTGCTCCCCTAAGCTGCAAATGCCAGCTTGGCAGGGCTCCTGTTATCTGACTCAAATTTTGGTAAAGCAGTTTTGACGGCCATTTAAGGCTGTATGTTTTAAGATTAAATAGTCGGGTGAGACTGTTTGCGTTGACTTCCTCCCCTTGGCTGCAAATGCCAAATTGGCAGGGCTCCTGTTATCTGACTCAAATTTTGGTTAAGCAGTTTTGACGGCCATTTAAGGCTGTATGTTTTAAAATTAAATAGTCGGGTGAGACTGTTTGCGTTGACTTGCTCCCCTAAGCTGCAAATGCCACATTAGCAGGGGTCCAGGTATCGAGTCAAGTTTTGGTAAAGCAGTTTTGACTTCCAGGTAAGGCTGTATGTTTAAGGATAAAATAGTCGGGTGAGACTATTTGCTTTGACTTGCTCGCCTTGGCTGCAAATGCCAGATTGGCAGGGTTCCTGGCATCTGAGACAAGTTTTGGTATTGCAGTTTTGACGGCCAGGTAAGGCTGTATGTTGTAAAATGGGAAAGTCAGTTGAGACTATTTTTGGCTTTGACTTGCTCCCCTAAGCTGCAAATGCCAGCTTGGCAGGGCTCCTGTTATCTGACTCAAATTTCGGTAAAGCAGTTTTGACGGCCATTTAAGGCTGTATGTTTTAAGATTAAATAGTCGGGTGAGACTGTTTGCGTTGACTTGCTCGCCTTGGCTGCAAATGCCAGATTGGCAGGGTTCCTGGTATCTGAGACAAGTTTTGGTATAGCAGTTTTGACGGCCAGGTAAGGCTGTATGTTGTAAAATGGGAAAGTCAGTTGAGACTATTTTTGGCTTTGACTTGCTCCCCTAAGCTGCAAATGCCAGCTTGGCAGGGCTCCTGTTATCTGACTCAAATTTCGGTAAAGCAGTTTTGACGGCCATTTAAGGCTGTATGTTTAAGGATAAAATAGTCGGGTGAGACTGTTTGCTTTGACTTGCTCGCCTTGGCTGCAAATGCCAGATTGGCAGGGTTCCTGGTATCTGAGACAAGTTTTGGTATAGCAGTTTTGACGGCCAGGTAAGGCTGTATGTTGTAGGATGGGAAAGTCAGTTGAGACTATTTTTGGCTTTGACTGGCTCCCCTAAGCTGCAAATGCCAGCTTGGCAGGGCTCCTGTTATCTGACTCAAATTTTGGTAAAGCAGTTTTGACGGCCATTTAAGGCTGTATGTTTTAAGATTAAATAGTCGGGTGAGACTGTTTGCGTTGACTTCCTCCCCTTGGCTGCAAATGCCAAATTGGCAGGGTTCCTGGTATCTGAGACAAGTTTTGGTATAGCAGTTTTGACGGCCAGGTAAGGCTGTATGTTGTAAAATGGGAAAGTCAGTTGAGACTATTTTTGGCTTTGACTGGCTCCCCTAAGCTGCAAATGCCAGCTTGGCAGGGCTCCTGTTATCTGACTCAAATTTTGGTAAAGCAGTTTTGACGGCCATTTAAGGCTGTATGTTTTAAGATTAAATAGTCGGGTGAGACTGTTTGCGTTGACTTCCTCCCCTTGGCTGCAAATGCCACATTGGCAGGGCTCCTGTTATCTGACTCAAATTTTGGTTAAGCAGTTTTGACGGCCATTTAAGGCTGTATGTTTTAAAATTAAATAGTCGGGTGAGACTGTTTGCGTTGACTTGCTCCCCTAAGCTGCGAATGCCACATTAGCAGGGGTCCAGGTATCGAGTCAAGTTTTGGTAAAGCAGTTTTGACTTCCAGGTAAGGCTGTATGTTTAAGGATAAAATAGTCGGGTGAGACTATTTGCTTTGACTTGCTCGCCTTGGCTGCAAATGCCAGGGTGCAGTTTTGACGGCCAGGTAAGGCTGTATGTTGTAAAATGGGAAAGTCAGTTGAGACTATTTTTGGCTTTGACTTGCTCCCCTAAGCTGCAAATGCCAGCTTGGCAGGGCTCCTGTTATCTGACTCAAATTTCGGTAAAGCAGTTTTGACGGCCATTTAAGGCTGTATGTTTTAAGATTAAATAGTCGGGTGAGACTGTTTGCGTTGACTTGCTCGCCTTGGCTGCAAATGCCAGATTGGCAGGGTTCCTGGTATCTGAGACAAGTTTTGGTATAGCAGTTTTGACGGCCAGGTAAGGCTGTATGTTGTAAAATGGGAAAGTCAGTTGAGACTATTTTTGGCTTTGACTTGCTCCCCTAAGCTGCAAATGCCAGCTTGGCAGGGCTCCTGTTATCTGACTCAAATTTCGGTAAAGCAGTTTTGACGGCCATTTAAGGCTGTATGTTTAAGGATAAAATAGTCGGGTGAGACTATTTGCTTTGACTTGCTCGCCTTGGCTGCAAATGCCAGGGTGCAGTTTTGACGGCCAGGTAAGGCTGTATGTTGTAAAATGGGAAAGTCAGTTGAGACTATTTTTGGCTTTGACTTGCTCCCCTAAGCTGCAAATGCCAGCTTGGCAGGGCTCCTGTTATCTGACTCAAATTTTGGTAAAGCAGTTTTGACGGCCATTTAAGGCTGTATGTTTTAAGATTAAATAGTCGGGTGAGACTGTTTGCGTTGACTTCCTCCCCTTGGCTGCAAATGCCAAATTGGCAGGGTTCCTGGTATCTGAGACAAGTTTTGGTATAGCAGTTTTGACGGCCAGGTAAGGCTGTATGTTGTAAAATGGGAAAGTCAGTTGAGACTATTTTTGGCTTTGACTGGCTCCCCTAAGCTGCAAATGCCAGCTTGGCAGGGCTCCTGTTATCTGACTCAAATTTTGGTAAAGCAGTTTTGACGGCCATTTAAGGCTGTATGTTTTAAGATTAAATAGTCGGGTGAGACTGTTTGCGTTGACTTCCTCCCCTTGGCTGCAAATGCCAAATTGGCAGGGCTCCTGTTATCTGATTCAAATTTTGGTTAAGCAGTTTTGACGGCCATTTAAGGCTGTATGTTTTAAAATTAAATAGTCGGGTGAGACTGTTTGCGTTGACTTGCTCCCCTAAGCTGCGAATGCCACATTAGCAGGGGTCCAGGTATCGAGTCAAGTTTTGGTAAAGCAGTTTTGACTTCCAGGTAAGGCTGTATGTTTAAGGATAAAATAGTCGGGTGAGACTATTTGCTTTGACTTGCTCGCCTTGGCTGCAAATGCCAGATTGGCAGGGTTCCTGGCATCTGAGACAAGTTTTGGTATTGCAGTTTTGACGGCCAGGTAAGGCTGTATGTTGTAAAATGGGAAAGTCAGTTGAGACTATTTTTGGCTTTGACTGGCTCCCCTAAGCTGCAAATGCCAGCTTGGCAGGGCTCCTGTTATCTGACTCAAATTTTGGTAAAGCAGTTTTGACGGCCATTTAAGGCTGTATGTTTTAAGATTAAATAGTCGGGTGAGACTGTTTGCGTTGACTTCCTCCCCTTGGCTGCAAATGCCAAATTGGCAGGGCTCCTGTTATCTGACTCAAATTTTGTAAAGCAGTTTTGACGGCCATTTAAGGCTGTATGTTTTAAGATTAAATAGTCGGGTGAGACTGTTTGCGTTGACTTGCTCCCCTAAGCTGCGAATGCCAGATTAGCAGGGGTCCAGGTATCGAGTCAAGTTTTGGTAAAGCAGTTTTGACTTCCAGGTAAGGCTGTATGTTTAAGGATAAAATAGTCGGGTGAGACTATTTGCTTTGACTTGCTCCCCTTGGCTGCAAATGCCAGCTTGGCAGGGCTCCTGTTATCTGACTCAAATTTCGGTAAAGCAGTTTTGACGGCCATTTAAGGCTGTATGTTTTAAGATTAAATAGTCGGGTGAGACTGTTTGCGTTGACTTGCTCGCCTTGGCTGCAAATGCCAGATTGGCAGGGTTCCTGGTATCTGAGACAAGTTTTGGTATAGCAGTTTTGACGGCCAGGTAAGGCTGTATGTTGTAAAATGGGAAAGTCAGTTGAGACTATTTTTGGCTTTGACTTGCTCCCCTAAGCTGCAAATGCCAGCTTGGCAGGGCTCCTGTTATCTGACTCAAATTTTGGTAAAGCAGTTTTGACGGCCATTTAAGGCTGTATGTTTTAAGATTAAATAGTCGGGTGAGACTGTTTGCGTTGACTTGCTCGCCTTGGCTGCAAATGCCAGATTGGCAGGGTTCCTGGTATCTGAGACAAGTTTTGGTATAGCAGTTTTGACGGCCAGGTAAGGCTGTATGTTGTAAAATGGGAAAGTCAGTTGAGACTATTTTTGGCTTTGACTGGCTCCCCTAAGCTGCAAATGCCAGCTTGGCAGGGCTCCTGTTATCTGACTCAAATTTTGGTAAAGCAGTTTTGACGGCCATTTAAGGCTGTATGTTTTAAGATTAAATAGTCGGGTGAGACTGTTTGCGTTGACTTCCTCCCCTTGGCTGCAAATGCCAGATTGGCAGGGTTCCTGGTATCTGAGACAAGTTTTGGTATAGCAGTTTTGACGGCCAGGTAAGGCTGTATGTTGTAAAATGGGAAAGTCAGTTGAGACTATTTTTGGCTTTGACTGGCTCCCCTAAGCTGCAAATGCCAGCTTGGCAGGGCTCCTGTTATCTGACTCAAATTTTGGTAAAGCAGTTTTGACGGCCATTTAAGGCTGTATGTTTTAAGATTAAATAGTCGGGTGAGACTGTTTGCGTTGACTTCCTCCCCTTGGCTGCAAATGCCAAATTGGCAGGGCTCCTGTTATCTGACTCAAATTTTGGTTAAGCAGTTTTGACGGCCATTTAAGGCTGTATGTTTTAAAATTAAATAGTCGGGTGAGACTGTTTGCGTTGACTTGCTCCCCTAAGCTGCAAATGCCACATTAGCAGGGCTCCAGGTATCTGAGTCAAATTTTGGTAAAGCAGTTTTGACTTCCAGGTAAGGCTGTATGTTTAAGGATTAAATAGTCGGGTGAGACTGTTTGCGTTGACTTGCTCCCCTTGGCTGCAAATGCCAGATTGGCAGGGTTCCTGGTATCTGAGACAAGTTTTGGTATAGCAGTTTTGACGGCCAGGTAAGGCTGTATGTTGTAAAATGGGAAAGTCAGTTGAGACTATTTTTGGCTTTGACTTCCTCCCCTTGGCTGCAAATGCCAAATTGGCAGGGCTCCTGTTATCTGACTCAAATTTTGGTAAAGCAGTTTTGACGGCCATTTAAGGCTGTATTTGCTTTGACTTGCTCGCCTTGGCTGCAAATGCCAGATTGGCAGGGTTCCTGGTATCTGAGACAAGTTTTGGTATAGCAGTTTTGACGGCCATTTAAGGCTGTATGTTTTAAGATTAAATAGTCGGGTGAGACTGTTTGCGTTGACTTGCTCCCCTAAGCTGCGAATGCCAGATTAGCAGGGGTCCAGGTATCGAGTCAAGTTTTGGTAAAGTAGTTTTGACTTCCAGGTAAGGCTGTATGTTTAAGGATAAAATAGTCGGGTGAGGCTATTTGCTTTGACTTGCTCCCCTTGGCTGCAAATGCCAGATTGACAGGGTTCCTGGTATCTGAGACAAGTTTTGGTATAGCAGTTTTGACGGCCAGGTAAGGCTGTATGTTGTAAAATGGGAAAGTCAGTTGAGACTATTTTTGGCTTTGACTTGCTCCCTTAAGCTGCAAATGCCAGCTTGGCAGGGCTCCTGTTATCTGACTCAAATTTTGGTAAAGCAGTTTTGACGGCCATTTAAGGCTGTATGTTTTAAGATTAAATAGTCGGGTGAGACTGTTTGCGTTGACTTGCTCGCCTTGGCTGCAAATGCCAGATTGGCAGGGTTCCTGGTATCTGAGACAAGTTTTGGTATAGCAGTTTTACGGCCGGTAAGGCTGTATGTTGTAGGATGGAAAAGTCAGTTGAGACTATTTTTGGCTTTGACTTGCTCCCCTAAGCTGCAAATGCCAGCTTGGCAGGGCTCCTGTTATCTGACTCAAATTTTGGTAAAAAAGTTTTGACGGCCATTTAAGGCTGTATGTTTTAAGATTAAATAGTCGGGTGAGACTGTTTGCGTTGACTTGCTCCCCCTAGGCTGCGAATGCCAGATTAGCAGAGGTCCAGGTATCGAGTCAAGTTTTGGTAAAGCAGTTTTGACTTCCAGGTAAGGCTGTATGTTTAAGGATAAAATAGTCGGGTGAGACTATTTGCTTTGACTTGCTCCCCTTGGCTGCAAATGCCAGATTGGCAGGGTTCCTGGTATCTGAGACAAGTTTTGGTATAGCAGTTTTACGGCCGGTAAGGCTGTATGTTGTAGGATGGAAAAGTCAGTTGAGACTATTTTTGGCTTTGACTTGCTCCCCTAAGCTGCAAATGCCAGCTTGGCAGGGCTCCTGTTATCTGACTCAAATTTTGGTAAAAAAGTTTTGACGGCCATTTAAGGCTGTATGTTTTAAGATTAAATAGTCGGGTGAGACTGTTTGCGTTGACTTGCTCCCCTAAGCTGCGAATGCCAGATTAGCAGGGGTCCAGGTATCGAGTCAAGTTTTGGTAAAGCAGTTTTGACTTCCAGGTAAGGCTGTATGTTTAAGGATAAAATAGTCGGGTGAGACTATTTGCTTTGACTTGCTCGCCTTGGCTGCAAATGCCAGATTGACAGGGTTCCAGGTATCTGAGACAAGTTTTGGTATAGCAGTTTTGACGGCCATTCAAGGCTGTATGTTTTAAGATTAAATAGTCGGGTGAGACTGTTTGCGTTGACTTGCTCCCCTAAGCTGCGAATGCCAGATTAGCAGGGGTCCAGGTATCGAGTCAAGTTTTGGTAAAGCAGTTTTGACTTCCAGGTAAGGCTGTATGTTTAAGGATAAAATAGTCGGGTGAGACTATTTGCGTTGACTTGCTCCCCTTGGCTGCAAATGCCAGATTGGCAGGGTTCCTGGTATCTGAGACAAGTTTTGGTATAGCAGTTTTGACGGCCAGGTAAGGCTGTATGTTGTAAAATTGGAAAGTCAGTTGAGACTATTTTTGGCTTTGACTTGCTCCCCTTAGCTGCAAATGCCAGCTTGGCAGGGCTCATGTTATCTGACTCAAATTTCGGTAAAGCAGTTTTGACGGCCATTTAAGGCTGTATGTTTTAAGATTAAATAGTCGGGTGAGACTGTTTGCGTTGACTTGCTCGCCTTGGCTGCAAATGCCAGATTGACAGGGTTCCTGGTATCTGAGACAAGTTTAGGTATAGCAGTTTTGACAGCCAGGTAAGGTTGTATGTTGTAAAATGGGAAAGTCAGTTGAGACTATTTTTGGCTTGACTTGCTCCCCTAAGCTGCAAATGCCAGCTTGGCAGGGCTCCTGTTATCTGACTCAAATTTTGGTAAAGCAGTTTTGACGGCCATTTAAGGCTGTATGTTTAAGGATAAAATAGTCGGGTGAGACTATTTGCTTTGACTTGCTCCCCTTGGCTGCAAATGCCAGATTGGCAGGGTTCCTGGTATCTGAGACAAGTTTTGGTATAGCAGTTTTGACGGCCAGGTAAGGCTGTATGTTGTAAAATGGGAAAGTCAGTTGAGACTATTTTTGGCTTTGACTTGCTCCCTAAGCTGCAAATGCCAGCTTGGCAGGGCTCCTGTTATCTGACTCAAATTTTGGTAAAGCAGTTTTGACGGCCATTTAAGGCTGTATGTTTTAAGATTAAATAGTCGGGTGAGACTGTTTGCGTTGACTTGCTCCCCTAAGCTGCGAATGCCAGATTAGCAGGGGTCCAGGTATCGTGTCAAGTTTTGGTAAAGCAGTTTTGACTTCCACGTAAGGCTGTATGTTTAAGGATAAAATAGTCGGGTGAGACTATTTGCTTTGACTTGCTCCCCTTGGCTGCAAATGCCAGATTGGCAGGGTTCCTGGTATCTGAGACAAGTTTTGGTATAGCAGTTTTGACGGCCAGGTAAGGCTGTATGTTGTAAAATGGGAAAGTCAGTTGAGACTATTTTTGGCTTTGACTTGCTCCCCTAAGCTGCAAATGCCAGCTTGGCAGGGCTCCTGTTATCTGACTCAAATTTCGGTAAAGCAGTTTTGACGGCCATTTAAGGCTGTATGTTTTAAGATTAAATAGTCGGGTGAGACTGTTTGCGTTGACTTGCTCGCCTTGGCTGCAAATGCCAGATTGGCAGGGTTCCTGGTATCTGAGACAAGTTTTGGTATAGCAGTTTTGACGGCCAGGTAAGGCTGTATGTTGTAAAATGGGAAAGTCAGTTGAGACTATTTTTGGCTTTGACTTGCTCCCCTAAGCTGCAAATGCCAGCTTGGCAGGGCTCCTGTTATCTGACTCAAATTTTGGTAAAGCAGTTTTGACGGCCATTTAAGGCTGTATGTTTTAAGATTAAATAGTCGGGTGAGACTGTTTGCGTTGACTTGCTCGCCTTGGCTGCAAATGCCAGATTGGCAGGGTTCCTGGTATCTGAGACAAGTTTTGGTATAGCAGTTTTGACGGCCAGGTAAGGCTGTATGTTGTAAAATGGGAAAGTCAGTTGAGACTATTTTTGGCTTTGACTTGCTCCCCTAAGCTGCAAATGCCAGCTTGGCAGGGCTCCTGTTATCTGACTCAAATTTTGGTAAAGCAGTTTTGACGGCCATTTAAGGCTGTATGTTTTAAGATTAAATAGTCGGGTGAGACTGTTTGCGTTGACTTGCTCTCGCCTTGGCTGCAAATGCCAGATTGGCAGGGTTCCTGGTATCTGAGACAAGTTTTGGTATAGCAGTTTTGACGGCCAGGTAAGGCTGTATGTTGTAAAATGGGAAAGTCAGTTGAGACTATTTTTGGCTTTGACTTGCTCCCCTAAGCTGCAAATGCCAGCTTGGCAGGGCTCCTGTTATCTGACTCAAATTTTGGTAAAGCAGTTTTGACGGCCATTTAAGGCTGTATGTTTTAAGATTAAATAGTCGGGTGAGACTATTTTGCTTTGCACTTTGGCTGCAAAATGCCAGATTGGCAGGGTTCCTGGTATCTGAGACAAGTTTTGGTATAGCAGTTTTGACGGCCAGGTAAGGCTGTATGTTGTAAAATGGGAAAGTCAGTTGAGACTATTTTTGGCTTTGACTTGCTCCCCTAAGCTGCAAATGCCAGCTTGGCAGGGCTCCTGTTATCTGACTCAAATTTTGGTTAAAGCAGTTTTGACGGCCATTTAAGGCTGTATGTTTTAAGATTAAATAGTCGGGTGAGACTGTTTGCGTTGACTTGCTCGCCTTGGCTGCAAATGCCAGATTGGCAGGGTTCCTGGTATCTGAGACAAGTTTTGGTATAGCAGTTTTGACGGCCAGGTAAGGCTGTATGTTGTAAAATGGGAAAGTCAGTTGAGACTATTTTTGGCTTTGACTTGCTCCCTAAGCTGCAAATGCCAGCTTGGCAGGGCTCCTGTTATCTGACTCAAATTTTGGTAAAGCAGTTTTGACGGCCATTTAAGGCTGTATGTTTTAAGATTAAATAGTCGGGTGAGACTATTTGCTTTGACTTGCTCCCTTGGCTGCAAATGCCAGATTGGCAGGGTTCCTGGTATCTGAGACAAGTTTTGGTATAGCAGTTTTGACGGCCAGGTAAGGCTGTATGTTGTAAAGATGGGAAAGTCAGTTGAGACTATTTTTGGCTTTGACTTGCTCCCCTAAGCTGCAAATGCCAGCTTGGCAGGGCTCCTGTTATCTGACTCAAATTTTGGTAAAGCAGTTTTGACGGCCATTTAAGGCTGTATGTTTTAAGATTAAATAGTCGGGTGAGACTGTTTGCGTTGACTTGCTCGCCTTTTGGCTGCAAATGCCAGATTGGCAGGGTTCCTGGTATCTGAGACAAGTTTTGGTATAGCAGTTTTGACGGCCAGGTAAGGCTGTATGTTGTAAAATGGGAAAGTCAGTTGAGACTATTTTTGGCTTTGACTTGCTCCCTAGCTGCAAATGCCAGCTTGGCAGGGCTCCTGTTATCTGACTCAAATTTTGGTAAAGCAGTTTTGACGGCCATTTAAGGCTGTATGTTTTAAGGATAAAATAGTCGGGTGAGACTGTTTGCTTTGACTTGCTCGCCTTGGCTGCAAATGCCAGATTGGCAGGGTTCCTGGTATCTGAGACAAGTTTTGGTAAATAGCAGTTTTGACGGCCAGGTAAGGCTGTATGTTGTAAGGATGGGAAAGTCAGTTGAGACTATTTTTGCTTTGACTTGCTCCCCTAAGCTGCAAATGCCAGTGGCTCCCTGTTATCTGACTCAAATTTTGGTAAAGCGGTTTTGACGGCCATTTAGGCTGTATGTTTTAAGATTAAATAGTCGGGTGAGACTGTTTGCGTTGACTTGCTCCCTTAGCTGCGAATGCCAGATTGGCAGGGGTTCCTGGTATCTGAGACAAGTTTTGGCATAGCAGTTTTGACGGCCAGGTAAGGCTGTATGTTGTAAGATGGGAAAGTCAG
>JAEIGF010000074.1:12500-24465 GCA_018903485.1 Drosophila littoralis
ACGACGGCTGCGTACTCTGCCAGGGGGATGCTTGGTGGTATGTAGCAGCTATAAACGTATATGCGGCCACATTTTGCCCTAGCAAACCCTTTGCGAGCTATCCGTTGTGTGAGCTGGTATGGTGCCTGTCCGCAGCTCCATAGTGCTGATCCAGCGTCCGAGCTTTCGTGCCACACCCATGATATGTTTGGGTGTATACGGCTCGCTGATGATGGCTACATCGATTCTCTTCTCCCGGACCGTTTGTACGAGCAGATCCTGGGCTGCTCTGCAGTGATTTATGTTAAGTTGCAGGAACTTAACCATCTTAAAGCGCTTTGTAGGCCTTCTTATACTCTGGGCAGTTCCTGCTTGCGCGGCTTGGCTAGTGCCCGCGCCCATTCTTGTGCAGAGGATGCACTTTGCCTCATGCGTGCACTGTCCAGACTTGTGCCCAGTACCTGCGCACTTAAAACACGTCTCTTTTCCAACCGGATGCCGGCTCTTGCACCTGGTGGATGTATGGCTGAACGCCATACATCGGTAGCATCTCTTTGGCTCTATCTTTCGACGTATTCGGCATATCACCCATCCTATGCGGACCTTGCCGGTTTCGAGCAGTTTCATGGCTGGACACGGTTGCAGGGCCAGCCATGCGATGTGTGTTCCTCCGTAGGCCGTCCTCATAGTTAGCGTTGCTTCGACTGGTATGTCTCCTTCCACCGAGGCAAAAAGAGCTGTGAGGACCTCATTTGCTGTCGTGGACTCATCGATATCTAGAACCTCCATTTGCACCGTTTCCTGCATGGTTCTAACTGCAGCTTTCCCGGACACTACGCTGCTGATTGCCACATGCAGCTGGTCGGTAGCTGGGTCCGATGGCTTCTGGAGCCTGATGATCAGTTCTCCTGCTGCTGATTTGCGGATGCCCTGCACATTGTTTTTCAGCGCCTGCAGTGAGGGGAGCTGTTTTCACAATTTTGAGCACATCCGCGTATGGCAAACTCTCTGTGCACTTGACCAGGATTGCATCCGGACGGTTGGGCTGTTTCCGCCTGGTGTGCTTGCCTTTCACCTCAGTCCATTTCTGTTTATTCGTTGTTTTTTCCTCCCGCTGGGTTGGTGCTTTGCCCTCTGCCGGCTGTAGGCGTTGCTGCATGCGAGTTGTTGACGGCTTGACTTTGCTTGGGGCCAAAACCCGGTTTTTTGCCTTGTCCTCAATTCTCGATTTTTGCGCCGCTGTCGGTGGCTTAGTGCCTGCCCGCTTTCTTCCGTCTGCGTTGCCGTGTCGCATTTAGGAATGCTTCCGCTGCTGCTTCCGCATGGCTGGGCTGCTTATGGGCCTCTTCGGTTACATCGCTTGCAGGTTTTCCGTGAGCTGCGTTTTGACTACTTCTTGCAGCTCTTTTAGTCTCGCTAGCATGCTCTTGGTGGCCAAGTTTATGTGCCTCATCGCTGGCTGCTTGCCATGGTACATGTACAGCAGCTCGTCCAGTATCGAACCGATCTCTTCGATCTCCTGGGTATTTGCCTTGCTCTTCTTCGGCGGTGTGCTCCTTGGCTTGTTCGTGGGGCTGGCCGGGTCCCTAAGCCTTTTCGGGGTCTCCATCTCTTCAATTTCCCTGCATGGTGCAGTGAGCTGAGGCGCCATAGCTGGCGTAGCCGGGGGCGTGCTCGCCAGGCGTGATCGTCTAGCGAACGGGTCGGCCTGGCGTACTCCTTCTTCCTCTTGTCCACCTAGTGGGGTGGTGTTTTGGTTATTTTGGGTCATCATTGTAGTTAATTGGGTCCCAACTCGAAGCCATTGTTGTCGTGTGTATTGTGCAGTCACCTTCGCGATCCCGTGGTTGCCTTTCCATGGAGTGAGGTCCACGTGAGGGTTGACTCCGGTCCTTATGGGAGACGGAGTTCAGAGCCAGATCAGTGCTGGTCAGGGAATATCAAGAGCCTGCACGGCCAACTGAATGGCGACATACGACAAGCGTTCTACAGAGGCCTGCCAAGGTTTTAGCGGGACGGGGGCGACGCGAACATTACCCTAGAAGCCGTTTCGACAAGGTGTCGGCTTGCTTATTAAGGTCCTAGAATGCCCGACTCGTCAGCCCATGTCTCCAGTTACCGAAGGGGGGGTCCATTGGTCGCTTCCACACTTTACTGGGCTCAGTGGGGGTGGGGATTTGGTTGTTTGCAGTTGTTGTTTGCAATACCCTGACTTCAGCAAAGAATTTTGCATAACCACAGATGCAAGTAAACATGCATGTGGTGCTGTACTCTCCCAAGAGTACAACGGTGCCAATTGCATACGCATCCCGAGCTTTCACACAGGGAGAAAGCATAAATCAACTACAGAGCAGGAATTAGCTGCTATACATTGGGCAATAAAACACTTCAGACCATATGTTTATGGAAGGCATTTCTTAGTTAAAACAGACCATAGACCCTTAACATATTTGTTTTCGATGAAAAATCCCACATCAAAATTAACCAGAATGAGACTAGATTTAGAAGAATACCAAGTCACGGTAGAATACCTCAAGGGGAAAGATAACCATGTAGCGGATGCATTATCCCCATAAGCATAGAGACACTAATTGACATGAATAGAAAAATATTAATGGTTCAAACAAGATCATCAAAAAGACAGGAAAACATCTGCGCATGAGAAAATAAAATTGCAAAAAGATCAAAAGATCTAAAAGAGCCCAATGTCTATGAAGTTGTTAGCAATAACGACGTAAAGAAAATTTGTGAAACTAAAATTCGGTAAAATAAATTGTTTACTTAAAAAGGAAAACGAATCATTTCACAATTTTCAGTTAATGATTTGTATTCCAATGAAAAATTCGATTTAGGTCCATTTTTTCAAAGGCTTAATTCAGAAGCCAGAGTACATAAAATTGCTAACTTACAGTTGTCACCAAATGAACAAATTTTCGAATTTGTATCATTAAATGAATTTAAAAATATGGGCAGTAAATATTTAAATACATTAAAAGTAGCGCTACTAACAAAAGTGACACAATTAGACAAAAAAGACGAAAGTCAAATAAAAGCAATACTGTCGAAATATCATGATGATCCTATAGAGGGAGGCCATACAGGGATTACGCGTACCTTGTTAAAAATTAAGAAATACTATTACTGGTCCCAAATGACTAAGACTATTACAAAGTATGTGAAAATCTTGGGAAATGCCAATTAGCAAAAACCACAACACATACTAAAGCCCCAATGATATTAACGAATACTCCAAATACTGCATTTGACACTGTTTTAATAGACACAATCGGTCCATTACCTCGTACAGAGAATGGCAACGAGTACGCAATTACTATAATATGCGACCTCACTAAATATCTAGTTACAATACCAGTAACAGACAAAAGTGCAAAAACAGTAGGTAAAGCAATATTTGAACTCTTTGTACTGGTACAGGCATAATAGAGAATAAATTAAGCAGCAATATCACAATGGCGCAAACTAATATTGATTTTATTAATACAGCATCCAAACTTATACCAGTTTTTGAGGGTAAAGCTGAAAACTTAACAAGTTTTATTGATGCATTACAAATATTAGAATTAATAAAAGGCGAAAACGAACAATTAGCAGTTTCTATAATAAAATCAAGGCTAAAAGGTGTCGCCAGAAATCTAGTCGGAAATGAAACAACAATAACTGAAGTCATTTCCAGATTAAAAAGCAACGTCAAAATTGAAACTGTAGAAGTATTGTCAGCAAAACTGATGAACCTACAGCAACGCAATAAAACTGCTAACCAGTACATACTAGAGGTCGAGCAGTTGACACAAAGAGTTAGCCAGAAGTTATTCCACTCAGCATGCAGTCAAAGCAATAACTAAAAATTGCATAATCGATTAGGTAAAACTTATCATGCAAGCTGGTACCTTCAATACTATGAATGATGCCGTATCAAAATTTGTAAATAGTTGCACAGAAGCAAACGGACAGCCAAACACTGTCCTATATTTAAAAAATTACCCACTGCGCGGCGGAAACCGCGGACGTGGAAATCATAGATGTAACTTTCGCAGTCGCAACAATAATTACAACAATAGTACCCAATACAATAATGGACGAGTCCAATATAGAGGAAACTCAAGAGGCCGTGGCAACACGAGTCGAGGCCAAAACTATAATAACCCACGTAATGTCAGAGTAACCCATACTACATCGGAAAACTCGCAAAACCCTTTAGATACTCAACAATAGAAAATGCAATCAAAATCATTCAACCATGTGGCTACAGGAAAAGACCTTGTCTTTTTATTAGACACAGGTGCAGACATTTCAATAGTTAAAGAAAATTCTGATGTCTTTCATGACATACAAGATAATTATATTATAGAAATAAAAGGAATAAGTCAAGAGTTAACCAAATCCAAGGGGTTAACTTCTATTGAGATACAGACCACTAAGTACATAATCCAACACGATTTTCATATCGTGGATTCACAATTCGCTATTCCTTGTGATGGCATATTAGGAATCGATTTTATTAAAAAATACAACTGTCAATTAGACTTCAAGCCATCTGAAGATTGGCTTATAATTAGACCTAATAACTTAAAATTTTCAATTTATGTTCCAATAACATACAGTTCTGGCAACAACTCAATACTTCTGCCAGCAAGATCCCAAGTTATTAAAAAAATCCAACTAAATTCAAAAGAAGACAGTGTATTGATTCCAAATCAAGAAATTAAGCATGGTATTTACATAGCAAGTACCATAGCAACATCTAAAAACGCTTTTATAAGTCTACTCAATACAACAAATAAAGATCAAGTAGTCAGTACAAATAATTTAGCGTATGAATCACTTTCGAGCTACGAAGTAGTCAAAGCTAATCTAATAGAGAAAAGTCTGTATTATCTCAACTTTCAACGAGAAAGAAGGGCTATCTTCGGCATGCCGAAGATCTAATACCCTTGCAGACCCAACCTTTTAATGCCGAGAAAATGGTTAAGGCCGAGTTTGGTCAAAGTATATTGATAAACAAAAAAAGGCTTTTAATCAAAAACCGATGTAAATAAGATTTTGCAAAAATGAAGGGAGCATAGTGAAATCTTTAAATGCCGTGCTTAATCGCAAAATCATGAAAAACAAAAAAATGCTCCATACAAAAACTTAATATGATATAGTGGTCCGATCTTAATAGGATTTTGCATATATATGAGGAGCATAGTAAAATTAATAAATGCCGAGTTTGGTCAAGATATCTTGAAAAACAAAATGTTTTTCATACAAGATCCTACTTTTCGACAGATCGTTCCTATGGCAGCTATATGATATAGTGGTCCGAGCTTAATACGATTTTGCATATATATGAGGAGCATAGTAAAACTAATAAATGCCGAGTTTGGTTAAGATATCTTGAAAAACAAAATGTTTTTTCATACAAAAACTTAATTTTCGACCGATCGTTCCTATGGCGGCTATATGATATAGTGGTCTGATCTTAATAGGATTTTGGATATATATGAGGAGCTTAGTAAAACTAATAAATGCCGAGTTTGGTCAAGATATCTTGATAAACAAAATTTGTTTCATACAAGAACTAAATTTTTGACCGATCGTTCCTATGGCAGCTATATGATATAGTGGTCCGATCTTAATACGATTTTGCATATATATGAGGGGCATAGTAAAACTAATAAATGCCGAGTTTGGTCAAGATATCTTGAAAAACAAAATGTTGTTTTATACAAAAACTTAATTTTCGACCGATCTCTCCTACTGCAGCTATATGCTATAGTGGTCCGATCCAGCTGGTTTTGACATATGTGCTGCGTGCAACAGAAAAAGGGACTTCTGCAAAGTTTCATTAAGATTATATCGACTCGGCTGTTGATGCTGATCAAGAATATATATACATTATGGGGTCGGAGATGTCTCCTTCTATGCGTTACACATTTCACGACAAAATTATAATACCCTCTGCAAGGGTATAAAAAACTTTCCTCCACAATTCAAATCATAGCTTTCAAGCTTATGGACCCAATATAATGATATATTCGGATTGGAAACTGAACCAATAAGCACAAATAATTTTTATAAACAAAAACTGAGATTAAAAGATGATGAACCAGTGTATATAAAAAATTACAGAAGACCACACTGTCAGGTGAACGAAATACAGAAATAAGTCGGAAAATATATCACCGACGGGATTGTTGAACCATCTGTATCTGAATATAATAGCCCATTATTACTTGTCCCTAAAAAACCATCTCCAGGTTCAGAACAAAAGAAATGGCGATTAGTGAATGACTATCGTCAAATTAATAAAAAATTACTGTCCGACAAATTTCCACTCCCAAGAATTGATGATATTTTGGATCAACTTGGACGAGCAAAATATTTTTCATGTCTTGACTTAATGTCAGGATTTCATCAAATTGAACTCGAAAAAGTTCAAGAGATATAACGTCATTTTCAACGAGCAATGGCTCGTATCGCTTCACGCGATTACCTTTCGGACTAAAAATATCGCCTAATTCATTTCAGAGAATGATGACTATAGCATTCTCTGAATTAGAACCTTCACAAGCATTCCCTTATATGGATGACTTAATAGTTATAGGTTGTTCCGAAAAACATATGCTTAAAAACTTAACAGACGTTTTTGAGAAATGTAGGAAATACAATCTAAAGTTACATCCAGAAAAATGTTCATTTTTTATGCATGAGGTGACTTTTCTCGGTCATAAATGCAAATATGATGTCATTATGAATTACCCTACGCCGCACAATGCGGACAGCGCTAGACGTTTCATAGCATTTTGCAATTATTATAGACGTTTCATAAAAAATTTCGCCGAATATTCACGGCACATAACAAGATTATGTAAAAAGAATGTTCCTTTTGAATGGACAGATGAATGCCAAAACGCATTCCAATATTTAAAAACAAAACTGATGGAACGTACTTTGCTACAGTATCCTGATTTCAGCAAAGAATTTTGTATAATTACTGATGCAAGTAAGCAAGCGTGTGGAGCGGTTTTAACTCAAAACCATAACGGACTCCAACTTCCCATTGCATACGCATCAAGAGCTTTCACTAAGGGAGAAAGTAATAAGTGTACAACTGAGCAGGAATTAGCTGCAATTCACTGGGCAATATTACATTTCCGACCATATATTTATGGAAGACACTTTACAATCAAAACAGATCACAGACCATTAATATATTTATTTTCAATGATCAATCCGAGTTCTAAACTGACACATATGAGGCTAGAATTAGAAGAGTATGGTTTCACAGTTGAATATCTAAAGGGAAAAGACAATTATGTAGCTGATGCGTTATCAAGAATAACCATTAAAGATCTACAAAACATTACTGGAAATATAATGAAAGTCACTACTAGATATCAAAATAGACAGAAAATCCGCGCGGATAACAAAGAAATAGAATTGCCTACGCAATCTATAGAGAAAGCTTCTAAGCCCAACGTATATGAAGTCATAAACAATGATCAAGTACGAAGTACGTAGTGACCTTGCATGTAAAAGATACGCTATGTTTATTTAAATATGGTAGAAAAATTACTGCAAGATACGATGTTAGCGATTTATATACCAATGGAATCCTAGACTTAGGTCAATTTTTCCAAAGGCTTGAAACGCAAGCCGGTATAAACAAAATCGGCCAACTCAAAATGGCACCGTGGGAAAATATCTTTGAACATGTTTCAATAGATAATTTCAAGCAAATGGGCAATAAGATATTGAATACATTAAGAGTAGCGCTACTCAACCCGGTGACCTTTATAGAAAAACAAAAAGAGAAAAAAGCTATACTGTCTAAATTCCATGACGATCCAATACAAGGAGGTCATAGCGGCATTGCAAAAACCTTGGCCAAGGTCAAAAGACATTATTTTTGGAAAGGTATGACTCGAGATATTACTGAGTACATACGAAAATGTCAAAAATGCCAAAAAGCTAAAATAACCAAGCACAATAAGACCCCATTAATAATAACTTATATGCCAATAAATGCCACTACCAAAATCAGAAAATGACAATGAATATGCAGTCACTCTAATATGTGATCTAACTAAATATTTAGTTGCCATACCAGTTCCAAATAAGAACGCGAACACTGTCGCTCAAGCAATTTTTGAATCATTTATTCTGAAGTACGGTCCAATGAAGACGTTCATTACGGACATGGGAACAGAATATATGAATTCAATTATAAATGATTTATGCAAATACCTAAAAATTGAAAATATAACATCTACGGCACACCACCACCAGACAGTTGGAACAATAGAACGTAGTCATAGAACTTTTAATGAATACATACGCTCATATATATCGGTTGATAAAGCTGATTGGGACGAATGGCTTCAATATTTCGTTTTCTGTTTCAACACGACCCCCTCAATGGCACATAATTACTGTCCATATGAGTTAGTATTTGGTAAAACAAATAATTTACCAAAACAATTCAATAGTATAGATAATATAGAAACCATATATAATATAGATGACTATGCTAAGGAAAGTAAATATAGACTAGAAGTATCATACAAAAGAGCCAGAATAATGATAGAAGAAAATAAGAAAAAAATAAGATAGTATATGATCAGAAAACAAACATAGATATATATATCAATAGGTGATAAAGTCTTATTAAGAAATGAAACAGGTCATAAGTTAGATTATAAATATACTGGTCCGTGTAAAGTAACGGAAATAGGAGATAGAAATAACATTATAATAACGAATAATAAAAACAAAAAACAAACAGGTCATAAGGATAGGTTAAAAATGTTTATTTCTTAATTGTATTTAGTTACGAATATTATTTGAAATTTCATTTTCTTGGAATATATATATACATACAAAAAAAAAAAACAATAATAAAAAAAAAACAAAAAAAAAAAAAAACAATAAGAAAATTTTCCTTTGTTAATTACAAATTATTCTTTTAAGCAAAGTATACTTATAAAATAACTTCATAATATTACGTTATTTTTCAAAAGGAGGGAGATGTAGTATGCATATATATTGAATATCTAATGTACCAAGAGTACTTAAAGTGAACATACTGTAACACTTTGTTGCAGTGTTTATATAAACAAAACCCCGGTCATAAACCAAGTGGCCGAAATATGAGTCGATCGGCGCGCTCACAGAATGTGCAAGTGTCAGCATTCTGTTAGACGCGCCGACCACTTGACCGAACTCAAGGGCATGCATATACCCTAGCGCTCCAGCTTAAGAGAGCATAGTTACATACATATAACATATAGAATATACATAACCGTCTCTCTGCTGTCCAACTGTGGGCAGCGCAGCGATGAGACATGGGCTTACTTAGAACCTAAGGAAAATGTAAAAATCAGATTGAACTGAACGTTGGAAGCGGCACCTTCGCTGCTCCCAAATAAATAAAAAGATTATACAATTAAATAAAAGTATATCATTCACAACACGCTATTTTTAAACCAAATGGTATTCGCGTGAAGCGATAGAGCCATTGCTCGTAGAAAAGATGTTATATTTCTTGAATTATTGTCAAGTTCAATTTGGTGAAAACCTGACATTAAGTCAAGGCATTAAATATATTTATTCGAGGTAGTTGGAACTTATCAGCTAGCAACCTTTTGTTAATTCGACTATAGTCGATTACTAATCTTCATTTTTTCTTATTGGATTCGGGATGAGACTTCTTTGGGACTAATAAAAATGGGCTATCATATTCTGACAATTCGACAATTTTGTCTTCAATTAGTTTTTGTACTTGGGCTTGGATTTCTTCTTTTTGGCTTTTAGGACTTCTATAATTTTTAATGTAGACTGGTTCATCATATTCCGATCTCAATTTTTTTTTTTTAATTATTTGTTGATATAGATTCGGTTTCAAGTCCGAATATGTCTGTATAATTAGTGCATAACTCAATTAATTTTTAAACTGTTGTGTAAAATTTTGGGATAGTCGAGACATGACTTCTTCTTTTCTACTTCCATTGTTTCATAATTTAGATTATTTATAGTAATTAGTTGATCGGTACTGGTTGTGTTCAGTAATCGGACAAATGCGTTTCGTTGGTTGCAACGGTGTTTGCAACATAAATACCATTTTGAATTTCCTGGTTTGGAATTAGTACACTATCTTCACTTGAAGATAGTTCGATTTTTCGGACAACTTGTGATCTTGCTGGTAAAAGTATTGTATTATTACCAGAACTATATGTAATAGGAACAAAAATCGGAAAATTTAGATTATTGGGTTGATTATAAGCCAATCTTCTGTCGGCTTGAAATCTAATTGGCAATTGAATTTTTTTATAAAATCAATCCCTATTATTCCGTCGCTTGGTATTGCGAAATGCAGATCTACTATATGGAAATTGTGTGGAATTATTATTGATCTGTCTGTAGTTCAATTGATTTATATTTTATAACTTCTTGGCTTATGCCTTGAATATTGATTCTATTGTCATATTGAATGTCATTGAAAAATCAGAATTTTCTTTTAAAATTGAAATGTCTGCACCTGTATCTATTAGAAAAACGAGTTTTTTACCTGTTGCCACATGATAAAACGATACAAATATACTGAGGTTGAGATTGATGGTGTGAACCTTATTGTTTTCTAGATTTGCGTATCTAAAGGTCGTTCGACGTTTTCCGTGTGTGTTGTGTTGTGTAACTCGGACATTATTGTTGTAGCCTCGATATGAGTTGCCACGGCCTCTAGAGTTTCCTCTATTTTGGCCTTGCCCTTGGCCCTATTATAGTTTCTGCTATAACTTTGGTTATTATTTCTGGAACCGTTGTTCTGATAATTACCTCTGCCACGATAATTACCTCGGTTTCCTCTATTATTTCCATATTGTCGTTGACGGAAGTACAATACAGAATTTGCCTGGCCTGTTGCTTCCGTACAACTGTCGACAAATTTTTGAAAGGGCATCATTCATGGTGTTGAATGTGCCTGCTTGCATTATCAGTTTTACTATAGGTTTTCGGCCTTTCCATCGAACTCTGGTAAGAGTGAGGAGGCTAATTTTAAAAACTCTACAACTGTCATGTTTAATTATTTTATGTCTTCTATTTGGTCGTTTTATGAGTTTGTCAAGAGTGACTTATCAAATGTTACCGGCATGTTTAATGCCGATGGTAAATAAAGCTGGAGATTGTACTTTTCGTTTAAGCTACCAGATTATCCCTTAGACTTCGTAAAATGTCTGAAGTTTGCTGCCACTCCTCAATGAAACTACTGATTTCATTGTATTCATATACAAGAATCGCAGTGTGTTTAATTATGATTGGTTGCAAAACTGGTGCGCTGTTATTTAGGCACTTATATGAATATATCCAAATTCGATCTATGCAGCTTTATTTTTCAGCTATCTGATGCCATTCCATTTATAGGAATTTGATGGATGAATAATTTTATTCATTATATTGTTGGTTTTTTGAATACTATGAAGTCTAGTGTTGTTCGTAGTATTGTATGCTCTTGATCGACCTAACTTGTATAGCCGGTAGGGTTGTCAATAATATCCCTTTTTTGTTTTTGTACAATGGAATAACGGTGACAAATCTAAATGAAAAGTATCCATATATAAAGTTTCTAATTCATATATGCTTACTGGGGTCGTTGAGACTAATTGAAGAATTCTTTCTTTAAAATATGTATCTCTAAAATAGACCTCTCTAATTGCTTCTATTGTGTCCATTTTTAAGAATCTTCTTATTTCTTCTTTTTTTTTCAGTTTTTATATATTTCATTTATTATTTTAATTTCATTATTTATTGTATACATTTTTAAATTTTATACTTCTAGTACATTGTTATATTTTGTACAGATCATTAGGCCTGCTTAAGTATTTCTTTTTTAAACACTTGTTGTGCAGTTTGTAAATTTTATAAAACATATTTATGCACATTATAACTACTATTATTATTAACAATGTTACAATTTGCTTCTGATCTG
>JAEIGF010000075.1:0-95696 GCA_018903485.1 Drosophila littoralis
TTTTATTGACGCAGTTTTGACTTCAAGGTAAGGCTTTATGTTTTAAGACTAAATTGTCGGGTGAGACTATTGGCTTTAACCAGCTCCAGTAGGTTGCACATGCCCGATTGGCAGGGCTCCTAACCTCTGAGACAAGTTTTGGTAAAGCAATTTTGGCGGCCAGATTGGGCTGTATGTTTTCAAACTAAATAGTCTGGTGAGACTTTTTGCCATTGACTAGCTCCCCTATACCAGATTGGCAGAGCTTCTGGTATCTGAGACAAGTTTTGGTGAAGCAGTTTTGACTTTAAGGTAAGGCTGCATGTTTTAAGATAAAATAGTCTGGTGAGACTATTTGGCTTTGACTTGCTCCCCTAGGCTGCAATGCCAAATTGGCAGGGCTCCTGGTATCTGAGACAAATTTTGGAAAAGCAATTTTGGCGGACAGATAGGGCTGTACGTTTTAAGATGGAATAGTCGGGTGAGAATGTTTGGCTTTGTTTTGTTCTCCTATGCTGCAACTGCCAAATTGGCGGGACTGTTTGGCTTTGACTTGCTCCCCTAGGCTGCACATGCCCGATTGGCAGGGCTCCTGGCATCTGAGACAAATTTTGTTAAAGCAATTTTGGCGGACAGATGGTGCTGTATGTTTTGAGATGGAATAGTCGGATGAGACTGTTTGGCTTTGTATTGTTCTCCTATGCTGCAACTGCCAAATTGGCGGGACTGTTTGGCTTTGACTTGCTCCCCTAGGCCGCATATGCCGAATTGGAAGGGCTTCTGATATATTAGACAAGTTTTGGGAATAAAATGGTTTGAAGGCCAGGTAAGGCTGTTTGTTTTAAGACTAAATAGTCGGGAGAGACCATTTGACTTTGACTTGCTCTCCTCGGCTGCCAGTGCCAGATTGGCAGGGGTCCTGGTATCTGTGTCATGTTTTGATAAAGCAGCTCTGACGGCCAAGTGAGGTTGTGTGTTTTAGGACTAAATAGTCGGGTGAGACTATTTTGCTTTGACTAACTCCCCTAGGCTGCAAATACCAGATTGGCAGGGCTCCTAGTATCTGAGACAAGTTTTGGTAAAGCAGTTTTGACTTCCAGGTGAGGCTGTATGTTTTCAGACTAAATAGTCGGGTGAGACTATTGGCTTTTACTAGCTCCCCTAGGCTGCAAATGCCAGATAGGTAGGTCTCCTGGTATCTGAGACAAGTTTTGGTGAAGCAGTTTTGACTTCCAGGTGAGGCTGTATGTTTTCAGACTAAATAGTCGGATGAGCCAATTTGGCTTTGACTAGCTCCCCTAGGCTCCAAATGCTAGATTGGCAGGGGTCCTGGTATCTGAGTCAAGTTTTGGCAAAGCAGTTTTGACTTCCACGTGAGGCTGTATGTGTACAGACTGAATAGTCGGGTGAGACTATTTGGCTTTTACTAGCTCCCCTAGGCTCAAAATACCAGATTGGCGGGGCTCTTGGTATCTGAGACAAGTTTTGGTGAAGCAGTTTTGACTTCCAGGTGAGGCTGTATGTTTAAGACTAAATAGTCGGGTGAGACTATTTGGCTTTGAGTAGCTCCCTAGGCAGCATATGCCAGAATATCGGGGCTCCTGGTATCTGAGACAAGTTTTGCTGAAGCAATTTTGGCGGCCAGGTGGGGCTGTATATATTAAGATGAAAAAGTCGGGTGAGACTGTTTGGCATTGACTTGTTCCCCTAGGCTGCAAATGCCTGATTGGCGATGCTCCTGGTATCTGAGACAAATTTTGGTAAAGCAGTTTTGACGGCCAGGTAAGGATGTATGTTTTAAGATTAAATAGTCTGGTGAGACTATTTGGCTTTGACCTGCTCCCCTAGGCTGCAATGCCAAATTGGCAGGGCTCCTGGTATCTGAGACAAGTTTTGGTAAAGCAGTTTTGACGGCCAGGTAAGGATGTATGTTTTAAGATGAAATAGTCTGGTGAAACTATTTGGCTTTGACCTGCTCCCCTAGGCAGCAAATACCACATTGGCAATGCTCCTGGTATTTGAGACAAATTTTGGTAAAGCAGTTTTGACGGCCAGGAAAGGCTGTATGTTTTAAGATAAAATAGTCGGGTGAGACTATTTGGCTTTGACTAGCTCCCCTAGGCTGCAAATACCACATTGGCAATGCTCCTGGTATCTGAGACAAATTTTGGTAAAGCAGTTTTGACGGCCAGGTTAGGATGTATGTTTTATGATAAAATAGTCTGGTGAAACTATTTGGCTTTGACCTGCTCCCCTAGGCAGCAAATACCACATTGGCAATGCTCCTGGTATTTGAGACAAATTTTGGTAAAGCAGTTTCGACGGCCAGGTAAGGCTGTATTTTTAAAGATAAAATAGTCTGGTAAGACTATTTGGCTTTGACTTGCTCCCCTAGGCTGCAATGCCAAATTGGCAGGGCTCCTGGTATCTGAGACAAATTTTGGTAAAGCAATTTTGGCGGACAGATAGGGCTGTACGTTTTAAGATGGAATAGTCGGGTGAGACTATTTGACTTTGACCTGCTCCCCTAGGCAGCAAATACCACATAGGCAATGCTCCTGGTATCTGAGACAAATTTTGGTAAAGCAGTTTTGACGGCCAGGTAAGGATGTATGTTTTAAGATAAAATAGTCTGGTGAGACTATTTGGCTTTGACCTGCTCCCCTAGGCTGCAAATACCAGATTGGCAGGGCTCCTGGTATCTGAGACAAGTTTTGGTGACGCTGTTTTAACTTCAAGGTGAGGCTGTATGTTTTAAGACTAAATAGTCGGGTGAGACTATTTGGCTTTGACTAGCTCCCCTAGGCTGCAAATACCGCATTGGCAATGCTCCCGGTATCTGAGACAAATTTTGGTAAAGCAGTTTTGACGGCCAGGTAAGGATGTATGTTTTAAGATAAAATAGTCTGGTGAGACTATTTGGCTTTGACCTGCTCCCCTAGGCTGCAATGCCAAATTTGCATTGCTCCTGGTATCTGAGACAAGTTTTGGTGAAGCAGTTTTGACTTCCAGGTGAGGGTGTATGTTTTAAGACTAAAAAGTCGGGTGAGACTATTTGGCTTTGACTAGCTCCCCTAGGCTGCAAATACCACATTGGCAATGCTCCTGGTATCTGAGACAAATTTTGGCAAAGCAGTTTTGACGGCCAGGTAAGGCTGTATGTTTTAAGATAAAATAGTCTGGTGAGACTCTTTGGCTTTGACTTGCTCCCCTAGGCTGCAAAGGCCAGATTGGCAGGGCTCCAGGTATCTGAGACAAGTTTTGGTGAAGCAGTTTTGACTTCCAGGTGTGGCTGTATGTTTTCAGAATAAATAGTCGGGTGAGACTATTTGGCTTTGGCTAGCTCCCCTAGGCTGCAAATACCACATTGGCAATGCTCCTGGTATCTGAGACAAATTTTGGTAAAGCAGTTTTGACGGCCAGGTAAGGATGTATGTTTTAAGATAAAATAGTCTGGTGAGACTATTTGGCTTTGACCTGCTCCCCTAGGCAGCAAATACCACATAGGCAATGCTCCTGGTACTTGAGACAAATTTTGGTAAAGCAGTTTTGACGGACAGGTAAGGATGTATGTTTTAAGATAAAATAATCTGGTGAGACTATTTGGCTTTGACCTGCTCCCCTAGGCTGCAATGCCAAATTTGCAGGGCTCCTGGTATCTGAGACAAGTTTTGGTGACGCAGTTTTAACTTCAAGGTGAGGCTGTATGTTTTAAGACTAAATAGTCGGGTGAGACTATTTGGCTTTGACTAGCTCCCCTAGGCTGCAAATACCACATTGGCAATGCTCCCGGTATCTGAGACAAATTTTGGTAAAGCAGTTTTGACGGCCAGGTAAGGATGTATGTTTTAAGATAAAATAGTCTGGTGAGACTATTTGGCTTTGACCTGCTCCCCTAGGCTGCAATGCCAAATTTGCAGGGCTCCTGGTATCTGAGACAAGTTTTGGTATAGCAGTTTTGACTTCCGGGTGAGGCTGTATGTTTTCAGACTAAATAGTCGGGTGAGACTATTTGGCTTTGACTAGCTCCCCTAAACTCCAAATGCCAGATTGGCAGGGGTCCTGGTATCTGAGTCAAGTTTTGGCAAAGCAGTTTTGACTTCCATGTGAGGCTGTATGTGTACAGACCGAATAGTCGGGTGAGACTTTTTGGCTTTTACTAGCTCCCCTAGGCTGCAAATGCCAGACTGTGAGGGCTGCTGGTATCTGAGACAACTTTTCGTAAAGCAGTTTTACCTCTAGGTGAGGCTGTATGTTTTAAGACTAAATAGTCGGGTGAGACTATTTGGCGTTGACTAGCTCCCCTAGGCAGCAAATGCCAGATTGGCAATGCTCCTGGTATCTGAGACAAATTTTGGTAAAGCAGTTTTGACGGCCAGGTAAGGCTGTATGTTTTAAGACACAATAGTCTTGTGAGACTATTTGGCTTTGAAATGCTTCGCTAGGCTGCAATTCCAAATTGGCAGGGCTCCTGGTAGCTGAAACAAGTTTTGGTGAAGCAGTTTTGACTTGCAGGTGAGGCTACATGTTTAAAGACTAAATATTGGGGTGCGACTATTTGGCTTTGAGTAGCTCCCCTAGGCAGCATATGCTAGAATATCGGGGCTCCTGTTATATGAGACAAGTTTTGCTGAAGCAATTTTGGCGGCCAGGTGGGGCTGTATATTTTAAGATGGAAAAGTCGGGTGAGACTGTTTGGCTTTGACTTGTTCCCCTAGGCTGCAAATGTCAGATTGGCGGGGCTCCTGGTATCTGAGACAAGTTTTGAGGCTAAATAGTCGGGTGAGACTATTTGGCTTTGACTAGCTCCCCTAGGCTGCAAATACCACATTGGCAATGCTCCTGGTATCTGAGACAAATTTTGGTAAAGCAGTTTTGACGGCCAGGTAGGGCTGTATGTTTTAAGATAAAATAGTCTGGTGAGACTATTGGCTTTGACCTGCTCCCCTAGGCTGCAATGCCAAATTTGCAGGGCTGTATGTTTTAAGACTAAATAGTCGGGTGAGACTATTTGGCTTTGACTAGCTCCCATAGGATGCAAATACCACATTGGCAGTGCTCCTGGTATCTGAGACAAATTTTGGTAAAGCAGTTTTGACGGCCAGGTAGGGCTGTATGTTTTAAGATAAAATAGTCTGGTGGGACTATTTGGCTTTGACTTGCTCCCCTAGGCTGCAAATGCCAGATTGGCAGGGCTCCTGGTATCTGAGACAAGTTTTGGTGAAGCAGTTTTGACTTCCAGGTGAGGCTGTATTTTTTCAGAATAAATAGTCGGGTGAGACTATTTGGCTTTTACTAGCTCCCCTAGGCTGCAAATGCCACATTGGCAATGCTCCTGGTATCTGAGACAAATTTTGGTAAAGCAGTTTTGACGGCCAGGTAAGGATGTATGTTTTAAGATAAAATAGTCTGGTGAGACTATTTGGCTTTGACCTGCTCCCCTAGGCAGCAAATACCACATAGGCAATGCTCCTGGTACTTGAGACAAATGTTGGTAAAGCAGTTTTGACGGACAGGTAAGGATGTATGTTTTAAGATAAAATAATCTGGTGAGACTATTGGCTTTGACCTGCTCCCCTAGGCTGCAATGCCAAATTGCAGGGGCTCCTAGTATCTGAGACAAGTTTTGGTGATGCAGTTTTAACTTCAAGGTGAGGCTGTATGTTTTAAGACTAAATAGTCGGGTGAGACTATTTGGCTTTGACTAGCTCCCATAGGATGCAAATACCACATTGGCAATGCTCCTGGTATCTGAGACAAATTTTGGTAAAGCAGTTTTGACGGCCAGGTAGGGCTGTATGTTTTAAGATAAAATAGTCTGGTGAGACTATTTGGCTTTGATTAGCTCCCCTAGGCTGCAAATGCCAGACTGTGAGGGCTGCTGGTATCTGAGACAAGTTTTGGTGAAGCAGTTTTGATTTCCAGGTGAGGCTGTATGTTTTAAGACTACATAGTCGGGTGAGACTATTTGGCTTTGACTAGCTCCCATAGGCTGCAAATACCACATTGGCAATGCTCTTGGTATCTGAGACAAGTTTTTGTATGGCAGTTTTGACTTCCGGGTGAGGCTGTATGTTTTCAGATTAAATAGTCGGGTGAGACTATTTGGCTTTGACTAGCTCCCCTAGACTCCAAATGCCAGATTGGCAGGGGTCCTGGTATCTGAGTCAAGTTTTGGCAAAGCAGTTTTGACTTCCATGTGAGGCTGTATGTGTACAGACTGAATAGTCGGGTGAGACTATTTGGCTTTTACTAGCTCCCCTAGGCTGCAAATGCCAGACTGTGAGGGCTGCTGGTATCTGAGACAAGTTTTCGTAAAGCAGTTTTACCTCCAGGTAAGGCTGTATGTTTTAAGACTAAATAGTCGGGTGAGACTATTTGGCTTGACTAGCTCCCCTAGGCAGCAAATGCCAGATTGGCAATGCTCCTGGTATCTGAGACAAATTTTGGTAAAGCAGTTTTGACGGCCAGGTAAGGCTGTATGTTTTAAGATACAATAATCTGGTGAGACTCTTTGGCTTTGACCTGCTCCCCTAGGCTGCAATTCCAAATTGGCAGGGCTCCTGGTATCTGAAACAAGTTTTGGTGAAGCAGTTTTGACTTCCAGGTGAGGCTGCATGTTTTAAGACTAAATAGTCGGGTGAGACTATTTGGCTTTCAGTAGCTCCCCTAGGCAGCAAATGCCAGAATATCGGGGCTCCTGGTATCTGAGACAAGTTTTGCTGAAGCAATTTTGGCGGCCAGGTGGGGCTGTATATTTTATGATGGAAAAGTCGGGTGAGACTGTTTGGCTTTGACTTGTTCTCCTATGCTGCAACTGCCAAATTGGCGGGACTGTTTGGCTTTGACTTGCTCCCGTCGGCCGCATATACCGAATTGGCGGGGCTTCTGATATAAAACGGTTTGCCGGCCAGGTAAGGCTGTTTGTTTTAAGACTAAATAGTCGGGAGAGACCATTTGACTTTGACTTGCTCTCCTCGGCTGCCAGTGCCAGATTGGCAGGGGGTCCTGGTATCTGTGTCATCTTTTGGTAAAGCAGCTTTGACGGCCAGGTGAGGTTGTGTGTTTTAAGACTAAATAGTCGGGTGAGACTATTTTGCTTTGACTAGCTCCCCTAGGCTGCAAATACCAGATTGGCAGGGCTCCTGGTATCTGAGACAAGTTTTGGCAAAGCAGTTTTGACTTCCAGGTGAGGCTGTATGTTTTCAGACTAAATAGTCGGGTGAGACTATAGGTAGGTCTCCTGGTATCTGAGACAAGTTTTGGTGAAGCAGTTTTGACTTCCAGGTGAGGCTGTATGTTTTCAGACTAAATAGTCGGATGAGCCAATTTGGCTTTGACTAGCTCCCCTAGGCTCCAAATGCTGCCAATCGGCAGGGGTCCTGGTATCTGAGTCAAGTTTTGGCAAAGCAGTTTTGACTTCCATGTGAGGCTGTATGTGTACAGACTGAATAGTCGGGTGAGACTATTTGGCTTTTACTAGCTCCCCTAGGCTGCAAATGCCAAACTGTGAAGGCTGTTGGTATCTGAGACAAGTTTTGGTAAAGCAGTTTTACCTCCAGGTGAGGCCGATGTTTTTAAGACTAAAAAGTCGGGTGAGACTATTTGGCTTTCAGTAGCTCCCCTAGGCAGCATATGCGAGAATATCGGGGCTCCTGGTATCTGAGACAAGTTTTGCTGAAGCAATTTTGGCGGCCAGGTGGGGCTGTATATTTTTAAGATGGAAAAGTCGGGTGAGACTTTTTGGCTTTGACTTGTTCTCCTATGCTGCAACTGCCAAATTGGCGGGACTGTTTGGCTTTGACTTGCTCCCCGTCGGCCGCATATACCGAATTGGCAGGGCTTCTGATATAAAACGGTTTGCCGGCCAGGTAAGGCTGTTTGTTTTAAGACTAAATAGTCGGGAGAGACCATTTGACTTTGACTTGCTCTCCTCGGCTGCCAGTGCCAGATTGGCAGGGGTCCTGGTATCTGTGTCATGTTTTGGTAAAGCAGCTTTGACGGCCAGGTGAGGTTGTGTGTTTTAAGACTAAATAGTCGGGTGAGACTATTTTGCTTTGACTAGCTCCCCTAGGCTGCAAATACCAGATTGGCAGGGCTCCTGGTATCTGAGACAAGTTTTGGTGACGCAGTTTTGACTTCCAGGTGAGGCTGTATGTTTTCAGACTAAATAGTCGGGTGAGACTATAGGTAGGTCTCCTGGTATCTGAGACAAGTTTTGGTGAAGCAGTTTTGACTTCCAGGTGAGGCTGTATGTTTTCAGACTAAATAGTCGGATGAGCCAATTTGGCTTTGACTAGCTCCCCTAGGCTCCAAATGCTAGATTGGCAGGGGTCCTGGTATCTGAGTCAAGTTTTGGCAAAGCAGTTTTGACTTCCATGTGAGGCTGTATGTGTACAGACTGAATAGTCGGGTGAGACTATTTGCCTTTTACTAGCTCCCCTAGGCTGCAAATGCCAAACTGTGAAGGCTGTTGGTATCTGAGACAAGTTTTGGTAAAGCAGTTTTACCTCCAGGTGAGGCCGATGCCATTTTAAGACTAAAAAGTCGGGTGAGACTATTTGGCTTTTACTCCCCCCGGGGCTCCTGGAATCTGAGACAAGTTTTGGTAAAACAAATTTGACTTCCAGGTGAGGCTGTATGTTTTAAGACTAAATAGTCGGGTAAGACTTTTGGGCTTTGACTAGCTCCTCTAGGCTGCAAATGCCAGATTGGCAATGCTCCTGGTATCTGAGACAAATTTTGGTACAGCAGTTTTGACGGCCAGGTGAGGCTGTATGTTTTTCAGACTAAATAGTCGGATGAGCCAATTTGGCTTTGACTAGCTCCCCCTAGGCTCCAAATGCTAGATTGGCAGGGGTCCTGGTATCTGAGTCAATTTTTGGCAAAGCAGTTTTGACTTCCATGTGTGGCTGTATGTGTACAGACTGAATAGTCGGGTGAGACTATTTGGCTTTGACTAGCTCCCATAGGCTGCAAATACCACATTGGCAATGCTCCTGATATCTGAGACAAGTTTTGGTATAGCAGTTTTGACTTCCAAGTGAGGCTGTATGTTTTCAGACTAAATAGTCGGATGAGCCAATTTGGCTTTGACTAGCTCCCCTAGGCTCCAAATGCTAGATTGGCAGGGGGTTCTGGTATCTGAGTCAAGTTTTGGCAAAGCAGTTTTGACTTCCATGTGAGGCTGTATGTGTACAGACTGAATAGTCGGGTGAGACTATTTTGCTTTGACTAGCTCCCCTAGGCTGCAAATACCAGATTGGCAGGGCTCCTGGTATCTGAGACAAGTTTTGGTAAAGCAGTTTTTACTTCCAGGTGAGGCTGTATGTTTTCAGACTAAATAGTCGGGTGAGACTATTGGCTTTTACTAGCTCCCCTAGGCTGCAAATGCCAGATAGGTAGGTCTCCTGGTATTTATTTTATTTATTTATTTATTTATTTATTATTGGTCGACAAAACGAGTGTCTTCCTCATTAAACATACAATACATAATGGAATTATATGCTAAAAGCCTAGTTAGATAACACAGTTCACTAAATAGCATCACCGACCGATGGAGGTGTTTTAGTTGCCAGTCCGGCCAGCTGTGCCCCTTTTCACAGCTAAATTTGTCAGTGACGCTATTAGAGCCTACATCTAAGCAGAAGGGTGTAAGTAGGAAAAACGTGTTCATAAGTAAAATTAAAGATAATCTTAGTTTGCTATATTAATTAATAAAATACAATAAATAAGAAAAAGGAAAGTAAGAAGATTGTTAATAAAGTAAAGAAATTTAAGCTAGATGTATAGAGTGTTAAGTAGATAGGACAGAGAGAAAAGTAATGGGAAATCACCGACCCGGTGGGGGAAAATTTACAGCCTGTCCGGCAAGCTATGCCCCTGCTCATAGCTGGGAGTGGTCAGTGACTTCCCGAAGGTGTCCTGAAAGCAACGATTTTATTAGGGGTAGTGAAAGTTCTATAGAGAAAACGTGATGCAAACTATTATAATTTTTACATAGCACGCGAAAAGGATTGTGCATAGCGTAGTCTGTTGTGCACGTAGACAGGAATAAGGGGCGGTAATTTCTGGTTGGTCTAGACGGAACAGAGAATTGAAGACGCCCTAGCAGAAAAGGAGAATCTATATCGCCAATAATCAACTTATGTAGAAGGACAACACCTAGAATTGTCCTACGGTTGGTTAATGACGGAAGGTTAAGAAGAAGCAGCCTGCTGGAGTAGGATGGCAAACGAAGATTAGGGTCCCAATTTAAACCTCGTAAGGCAAAAAGCAGAAATTGCTTCTGAACAGATTCAATACGATCCTGACTATTAATATACTGCGGAGACCAGACGCAAGAGCAGTATTCAAGGATAGGGCGAACAAGAGAGATGTACAGAAGTTTCGTTATAAAAGGATCGTTAAACTCTTTAGACCATCGTTTAATGAATCCAAGTACACCTTTTGCCTCATTAACGATGGTATCTATGTGAAGATTGAAACAGAGTTTAGAATCAAAAGAACGCCTAGATCCTCAACTGTTAGTATACGTTGCAAAGGGGTATTGTCGATTGTATAACTGACAATATAAGGTGTAGTACGATAAAATGTCATAAACATACACTTTGAACAATTCAGATGCAATTGATTGGCCGAACACCAAAGTTGCATAGCGTTCAAATCGTCTTGTAGACGAGAATGATGTAGGGGATTAGTGTATGATAGAATAAGTTTCACATCATCCGCATACATGAGTACACGGGCATGTGATATAACAGAGGGGAGATCATTTATAAAAAGAGTAAAGAGTAAAGGTCCAAGATGACTACCTTGAGGAACACCAGAAGTAACGTGAACCTGTTTAGAGGTAGTCTGCCTCAGCATTACTCTTTGGGTCCTACCTTTTAAATAAGAATTTATCCAAAGCAAAAGAGACGGAGGGAAACCTATTCGGTCAAGTTTAAAAGTAAAATGTCATGGTGCACAGAGTCAAACGCCTTACTGAAATCAGTATAAATGACATCAGTTTGCATTTTCGAAAGAAAGGCATCATTTACCAAGGAAGTAAATTCAAGCAGATTGGTCGTAGTTGACCGATTCTTTACGAATCCATGTTGAACAGGGAAACAACTGATTTGCAGAAATGCTGCAAATTCGAAGTGATTATTTTTTCAAATAATTTAGGAATAGCGGACAGTTTTGCAATGCCCCTGTAATTTTGTATATCAGACTTTCCACCTTTCTTGTGGAGAGGAATGATATAAGATTCTTTCCAAATAGATGGAAATACAGAAGATTCAAGAGATAGATTAAAAAGCTTTTGCAATGGATAAAGAAGGGAAGAACTACACTCCTTGAGTAGACAACTAGGAATATTGTCAGGCCCAGGAGAGTAAGAAGATTTTAAAGAGTTTATAGCTGAAAGGAGAGAGGAGTGTGAAATATTAGGAGGAGGTATAGAACTAGAGGAAGAAATAGTATAAGGATAAGAATTATTATTAGGACAGACTGAGGAGTAAGTAGATTGGAAAAAATTAGCATCTGAGACAAGTTTTGGTAAAGCAGTTTTGACTTCCAGGTGAGGCTGTATGTTTTCAGACTAAATAGTCGGGTGAGACTATTGACTTTTACTAGCTCCCCTAGGCTGCAAATGCCAGATAGGTAGGTCTCCTGGTATCTGAGACAAGTTTTGGGAAAGCAGTTTTGACTTCCAGGTGAGGCTGTATGTTTTAAGACTAAATAGTCGGGTGAGACTATTTGCCTTTGACTAGCTCCCCTAGGCTGCACATGCCCGATTGGCAGGGCTCCTGGCATCTGAGACAAATTTTGTTAAATCAATTTTGGCGGACAGATGGTGCTGTATGTTTTGAGATGGAATAGTCGGATGAGACTGTTTGGCTTTGTTTTGTTCTCCTATGCTGCAACTGCCAAATTGGCGGGACTGTTTGGCTTTGACTTGTTCCCCTCGGCCGCATATACCGAATTGGCAGGGCTTCTGATATATAAGACAAGTTTTGGTAATAAAACGGTTTGCCGGCCAGGTAAGGCTGTTTGTTTTAAGACTAAATAGTCGGGAGAGACCATTTGACTTTGACTTGCTCTCCTCGGCTGCCAGTGCCAGATTGGCAGGGGTCCTGGTATCTGTGTCATGTTTTGGTAAAGCAGCTTTGACGGCCATGTGAGGTTGTGTGTTTTAAGACTAAATAGTCGGGTGAGACTATTTTGCTTTGACTAGCTCCCCTAGGCTGCAAATACCAGATTGGCAGGGCTCCTGGTATCTGAGACAAGTTTTGGTAAAGCAGTTTTGACTTCCAGGTGAGGCTGTATGTTTTCAGACTAAATAGTCGGGTGAGACTATAGGTAGGTCTCCTGGTATCTGAGACAAGTTTTGGTGAAGCAGTTTTGACTTCCAGGTGAGGCTGTATGTTTTCAGACTAAATAGTCGGATGAGCCAATTTGGCTTTGACTAGCTCCCCTAGGCTCCAAATGCTGCCAATCGGCAGGTGTCCTGGTATCTGAGTCAAGTTTTGGCAAAGCAGTTTTGACTTCCATGTGAGGCTGTATGTGTACAGACTGAATAGTCGGGTGAGACTATTTGGCTTTTACTAGCTCCCCTAGGCTGCAAATGCCAAACAGTGAAGGCTGTTGGTATCTGAGACAAATTTTGGTAAAGCAGTTTTGACGGCCAGGTAAGGCTGTATGTTTTAAGATAAAATAGTTTGGTGAGACTATTTGGCTTTGAAATGCTTCGCTAGGCTGCAATTCCAAATTGGCAGGGCTCCTGGTATCTGAAACAAGTTTTGGTAAAACAAATTTGACTTCCTGGTGAGGCTGTATGTTTTAAGACTAAATAGTCGGGTAAGACTTTTGGGCTTTGACTAGCTCCTCTAGGCTGCAAATGCCAGATTGGCAATGCTCCTGGTATCTGAGACAAATTTTGGTACAGCAGTTTTGTCGGCCAGGTAAGGCTGTATGCTTTCAGACTAAATAGTCGGGTGAGACTATTTGGCGTTGACTAGCTCCCCTAGGCTGCAAATGCCAGATTGGCGGGGCTCCTGGAATCTGAGACAAGTTTTGGTAAAACAAATTTGACTTCCAGGTGAGGCTGTATGTGTTCAGACTAAATAGTCGGGTAAGACTTTTGGGCTTTGACTAGCTCCTCTAGGCTTCAAATGCCAGATTGGCAATGCTCCTGGTATCTGAGACAAATTTTGGTACAGCAGTTTTGACGGCCAGGTGAGGCTGTATGTTTTCAGACTAAATAGTCGGATGAGCCAATTTGGCTTTGACTAGCTCCCCTAGGCTCGAAATGCTAGATTGGCAGGGGTCCTGGTATCTGAGTCAATTTTTGGCAAAGCAGTTTTGACTTCCATGTGAGGCTGTATGTGTACAGACTGAATAGTCGGGTGAGACTATTTGGCTTTGACTAGCTCCCATAGGCTGCAAATACCACATTGGCAATGCTCCTGATATCTGAGACAAGTTTTGGTATAGCAGTTTTGACTTCCAGGTGAGGCTGTATGTTTTCAGACTAAATAGTCGGATGAGCCAATTTGGCTTTGACTAGCTCCCCTAGGCTCCAAATGCTAGATTGGCAGGGCTCCTGGTATCTGAGACAAGTTTTGGTAAAGCAGTTTTGACTTCCAGGTGAGGCTGTATGTTTTCAGACTAAATAGTCGGGTGAGACAATTTGGCTTTGACTAGCTCCCCCTAGGCTCCAAATGCTAGATTGGCAGGGGTCCTGGTATCTGAGTCAAGTTTTGGCAAAGCAGTTTTGACTTCCATGTGAGGCTGTATGTTTTAAGACTAAATAGTCGGGTAAGACTTTTTGGGCTTTGACTTGCTCCTCTAGGCTGCAAATGCCAGATTGGCAATGCTCCTGGTATCTGAGACAAGTTTTGGTGAAGCAGTTTTGACTTCCAGGTGAGGCTGTATGTTTTCAGACTAAATAGTCGGATGAGCCAATTTGGCTTTGACTAGCTCCCCTAGGCTCCAAATGCTGCCAATCGGCAGGGGTCCTGGTATCTGAGTCAAGTTTTGGCAATTTTAGCAGTTTTGACTTCCATGTGAGGCTGTATGTGTACAGACTGAATAGTCGGGTGAGACTATTTGGCTTTTACTAGCTCCCCTAGGCTGCAAATGCCAAACTGTGAAGGCTGTTGGTATCTGAGACAAATTTTGGTAAAGCAGTTTTGACGGCCAGGTAAGGCTGTATGTTTTAAGATAAAATAGTCTGGTGAGACTATTTGGCTTTGAAATGCTTCGCTAGGCTGCAATTCCAAATTGGCAGGGCTCCTGGTATCTGAAACAAGTCTTGGTGAAGCAGTTTTGACTTCCAGGTGAGGCTGCATGTTTTAAGACTAAATAGTCCGGTGAGACCATTTGGCTTTGACTTTCTCTCCTCGGCTGCAAATGCCAGATTGGCGGGGCTCCTGGAATCTGAGACAAGTTTTGGTAAAACAAATTTGACTTCCAGGTGAGGCTGTATGTTTTAAGACTAAATAGTCGGGTAAGACTTTTGGGCTTTGACTAGCTCCTCTAGGCTGCAAATGCCAGATTGGCAATGCTCCTGGTATCTGAGACAAATTTTGGTACAGCAGTTTTGACGGCCAGGTGAGGTTGTATGTTTTCAGACTAAATAGTCGGATGAGCCAATTTGGCTTTGACTAGCTCCCCTAGGCTCCAAATGCTAGATTGGCAGGGGTCCTGGTATCTGAGTCAAGTTTTGGCAAAGCAGTTTTGACTTCCATGTGAGGCTGTATGTTTTCAGACTAAATTGTCGGATGAGCCAATTTGGCTTTGACTAGCTCCCCTAGGCTCCAAATGCTGCCAATCGGCAGGAGTCGTGGTATCTGAGTCAATTTTTGGCAAAGCAGTTTTGACTTCCATGTGAGGCTGTATGTGTACAGACTGAATAGTCGGGTGAGACTATTTGGCTTTGACTAGCTCCCATAGGCTGCAAATACCACATTGGCAATGCTCCTGATATCTGAGACAAGTTTTGGTATAGCAGTTTTGACTTCCAGGTGAGGCTGTATGTTTTCAGACTAAATAGTCGGATGAGCCAATTTGGCTTTGACTAGCTCCCCTAGGCTCCAAATGCTAGATTGGCAGGGGTTCTGGTATCTGAGTCAAGTTTTGACAAAGCAGTTTTGACTTCCATGTGAGGCTGTATGTGTACAGACTGAATAGTCGGGTGAGACTATTTTGCTTTGACTAGCTCCCCTAGGCTGCAAATACCAGATTGGCAGGGCTCCTGGTATCTGAGACAAGTTTTGGTAAAGCAGTTTTGACTTCCAGGTGAGGCTGTATGTTTTCAGACTAAATAGTCGGGTGAGACAATTTGGCTTTGACAAGCTCCCCTAGGCTCCAAATGCTAGATTGGCAGGGGTCCTGGTATCTGAGTCAAGTTTTGGCAAAGCAGTTTTGACTTCCATGTGAGGCTGTATGTTTTAAGACTAAATAGTCGGGTAAGACTTTTGGGCTCTGACTTGCTCCTCTAGGCTGCAAATGCCAGATTGGCAATGCTCCTGGTATCTGAGACAAGTTTTGGTGAAGCAGTTTTGACTTCCAGGTGAGGCTGTATGTTTTCAGACTAAATAGTCGGATGAGCCAATTTGGCTTTGACTAGCTCCCCTAGGCTCCAAATGCTGCCAATCGGCAGGAGTCCTGGTATCTGAGTCAAGTTTTGGCAAAGCAGTTTTGACTTCCATGTGAGGCTGTATGTGTACAGACTGAATAGTCGGGTGAGACTATTTGGCTTTTACTAGCTCCCCTAGGCTGCAAATGCCAAACTGTGAAGGCTGTTGGTATCTGAGACAAATTTTGGTAAAGCAGTTTTGACGGCCAGGTAAGGCTGTATGTTTTAAGATAAAATAGTCTGGTGAGACTATTTGGCTTTGAAATGCTTCGCTAGGCTGCAATTCCAAATTGGCAGGGCTCCTGGTATCTGAAACAAGTCTTGGTGAAGCAGTTTTGACTTCCAGGTGAGGCTGCATGTTTTAAGACTAAATAGTCGGGTGAGACCATTTGGCTTTGACTTTCTCTCCTCGGCTGCAAATGCCAGATTGGCGGGGCTCCTGGAATCTGAGACAAGTTTTGGTAAAACAAATTTGACTTCCAGGTGAGGCTGTATGTTTTAAGACTAAATAGTCGGGTAAGACTTTTGGGCTTTGACTAGCTCCTCTAGGCTGCAAATGCCAGATTGGCAATGCTCCTGGTATCTGAGACAAATTTTGGTACAGCAGTTTTGACGGCCAGGTGAGGCTGTATGTTTTCAGACTAAATAGTCGGATGAGCCAATTTGGCTTTGACTAGCTCCCCTAGGCTCCAAATGCTAGATTGGCAGGGGTCCTGGTATCTGAGTCAAGTTTTGGCAAAGCAGTTTTGACTTCCATGTGAGGCTGTATGTTTTAAGACTAAATAGTCGGGTAAGACTTTTGGGCTTTGACTTGCTCCTCTAGGCTGCAAATGCCAGATTGGCAATGCTCCTGTTATCTGAGACAAATTTTGGTATAGCAGTTTTGACTTCCAGGTGAGGCTGTATGTTTTCAGAGTAAATAGTCGGATGAGCCAATTTGGCTTTGACTAGCTCCCCTAGGCTCCAAATGCTAGATTGGCAGGGGTCCTGGTATCTGAGTCAAGTTTTGGTAAAGCAGTTTTGACTTCCATGTGAGGCTGTATGTGTACAGACTAAATAGTCGGGTGAGACTATTTTGCTTTGACTAGCTCCCCTAGGCTGCAAATACCAGATTGGCAGGGCTCCTGGTATCTGAGACAAGCTTTGGTAAAGCAGTATTGACTTCCAGGTGAGGCTGTATGTTTTCAGACTAAATAGTCGGGTGAGACTATTGGCTTTTACTAGCTCCCCTATGCTGCAAATGCCAGATTGGCAGGGCTCCTGGTATCTGAGACAAGTTTTGGTGAAACAGTTTTGACTTCAAGGTAAGGCTGTATGTTTTAAGATAAAATAGTCGGGTGAGACAATTTGGCTTTGACTAGCTCCCCTAGGCTCCAAATGCTAGATTGGCAGGGGTCCTGGTATCTGAGTCAAGTTTTGACAAAGCAGTTTTGACTTCCATGTGAGGCTGTATGTGTACAGACTGAATAGTCGGGTGAGACTATTTGGCTTTGATTAGCTCCCCTAGGCTGCAAATGCCAGACTGTGAGGGCTGCTGGTATCTGAGACAAGTTTTGGTGACGCAGTTTTACTTCCAGGTGAGGCTGTATGTTTTAAGACTAAATAGTCGGGTGAGACTATTTGGCTTTGACTAGCTCCCCTAGGCTGCAAATACCAGATTGGCGGGGCTACTAACATTTGAGACAAGTTTTGGTTAAGCAATTTTGGCGGCCAGATGGGGCTACATGTTTTCAGACTATATAGTCGGGTGAGACTATGTGGCTTTGACTAGCTCGAATGGGCTGCAAATGACAGATTGGCAATGCTCCTGGCATCTGAGAAAAATTTTGATAAAGCAGTTTTGACGGCCAGGTAAGGATGTATGTTTTAAGATAAAAAAGTCTGGTGAGACTATTTGGCTTTGACCTGATCCCCTAGGCTGCAATGCCAAATTGGCAGGGCTCTTGGTATCTGCGACAAGTTTTGGTGAAGCAGTTTTAACTTCCAGGTGAGGCTGTATGTTTTACTAGCTTTTACTAGCTCTCCTAGGCTGCAAATGCCAGATTGGCAGAGCTCCTGGTATCTGAGACAAGTTTTGGGTAAGCAGTTTTGACTTCCAGGTGAGGCTGTATGTTTTTAGTTTAAATAGTCGGGTGAAACTATTTGGCTTTGACTTGTTCCCCTAGGCTGCAAATGCCAGATTACCGGGGCTTCTGGTATCTGAGACAAGTTTTGGTAGAACAGATTTGACTTTCAGGTGAGGCTGTAGGTTTTAAGACTAAATAGTCGGGTAAGACGGTTTGCCATTAACTAGCTCCCCTAGGCTGCAAATGCCGGATTGGCAGGGCTCCTAACATCTGAGACAAGTTTTGGTAAAGCAATTTTGATGGCCAGGTAAGGATGTATGTTTTAAGATAAAATAGTCTGGTGAGACTATTTGGCTTTGACCTGCTCACCTTGGCTGGAAATGCCAGATTGGAACTTACTTAAGAACACTTTTTTCCTACTTACTCCCTTCTGCTTAGATGTAGGCTCTAATAGCGTCACTGACAAATTTAGCTGTGGAAAGGGGCACAGCTGGCCGGACTGGCAACTAAAACACCTCCATCGGTCGGTGATGCTATTTAGAGAACTGTGTTATCTAACTAGGCTTTTAGCATATAATTCCATTATGTATTGTATGTATAATCTACTGAATAATGAGGAAGACACTCGTTTTGTCGACCAATAATAAATAAATAAATAAATAAAATAAATAAATAAATAATGCTCCTGGAATCTGTGGCAAGTTTTGGTAAAACAGATTTGACTTCCAGGTGAGGCTGTATGTTTTAAGACTAAATAGTCGGGTAAGACTTTTGGGCTTTGACTAGCTCCTCTAGGCTGCAAATGCCAGATTGGCAATGCTCCTGGTATCTGAGACAAATTTTGGTACAGCAGTTTTGACGGCCAGGTGAGGCTGCATGTTTTAAGACTAAATAGTCGGGTGAGACCATTTGGCTTTGACTTTCTCTCCTCGGCTGCAAATGCCAGATTGGCGGGGCTCCTGGAATCTGAGACAAGTTTTGGTAAAACAAATTTGACTTCCAGGTGAGGCTGTATGTTTTAAGACTAAATAGTCGGGTAAGACTTTTGGGCTTTGACTAGCTCCTCTAGGCTGCAAATGCCAGATTGGCAATGCTCCTGGTATCTGAGACAAATTTTGGTACAGCAGTTTTGACGGCCAGGTGAGGCTGTATGTTTTCAGACTAAATTGTCGGATGAGCCAATTTGGCTTTGACTAGCTCCCCTAGGCTCCAAATGCTAGATTGGCAGGGGTCCTGGTATCTGAGTCAAGTTTTGGCAAAGCAGTTTTGACTTCCATGTGAGGCTGTATGTTTTAAGACTAAATAGTCGGGTAAGACTTTTGGGCTTTGACTTGCTCCCTCTAGGCTGCAAATGCCAGATTGGCAATGCTCCTGTTATCTGAGACAAATTTTGGTATAGCAGTTTTGACTTCCAGGTGAGGCTGTATGTTTTCAGAGTAAATAGTCGGATGAGCCAATTTGGCTTTGACTAGCTCCCCCTAGGCTCCAAATGCTAGATTGGCAGGGGTCCTGGTATCTGAGTCAAGTTTTGGCAAAGCAGTTTTGACTTCCATGTGAGGCTGTATGTGTACAGACTAAATAGTCGGGTGAGACTATTTTGCTTTGACTAGCTCCCCTAGGCTGCAAATACCAGATTGGCAGGGCTCCTGGTATCTGAGACAAGCTTTGGTAAAGCAGTTTTGACTTCCAGGTGAGGCTGTATGTTTTCAGACTAAATAGTCGGGTGAGACTATTGGCTTTTACTAGCTCCCCTATGCTGCAAATGCCAGATTGGCAGGGCTCCTGGTATCTGAGACAAGTTTTGGTGAAGCAGTTTTGACTTCAAGGTAAGGCTGTATGTTTTAAGATAAAATAGTCTGGTGAGACTATTTGGCTTTGACCTGCTCCCCTAGGCTGAGTATGCCACATTGTCGGGGCTCCTGGTATCCGAATCAAGTTTTGGGTAAGCACTTATGACTTCCAGGTGAGGCTGTACGTTTTAAGACTAAATAGTAAGGTGAAACTATTTGGATTTGACTTGCTCCCCTAGGCTGCAGTGCCAAATTGGCAGGGCTCCTGGTATCTGAGACAAGTTTTGGTAAAGCAGTTTTTACTTCCAAGTGAGGCTGTATGTTTTCAGACTAAATAGTCGGGTGAGACTATTTGGCTTGACTAGCTCCCCTAGGCAGCAAATGCCAGATTGGCAGGGGTCCTGGTATCTGAGTCAAGTTTTGGCAAAGCAGTTTTGACTTCCAGGTCAGGCTCTATGTTTTTAGTTTAAATAGTCGGGTGAGACTATTTGGCTTTAACTAGCTCCCCTAGGCTCCAAAAGCCAGATTGGCAAGGGTCCTGGTATCTGAGTCAAGTTTTGGCAAAGCAGTTTTGACTTCCATGTGAGGCTGTATGTGTACAGACTGAATAGTCGGGTGAGACTATTTGGCTTTGATTAGCTCCCCTAGGCTGCAAATGCCAGACTGTGAGGGCTGCTGGTATCTGAGACAAGTTTTGGTGACGCAGTTTTACTTCCAGGTGAGGCTGTATGTTTTAAGACTAAATAGTCGGGTGAGACTATTTGGCTTTGACTAGCTCCCCTAGGCTGCATATACCAGATTGGTGGGGCTACTAACATTTGAGACAAGTTTTGGTTAAGCAATTTTGGCGGCCAGATGGGGCTACATGTTTTCAGACTATATAGTCGGGTGAGACTATGTGGCTTTGACTAGCTCGAATGGGCTGCAAATGACAGATTGGCAATGCTCCTGGCATCTGAGAAAATATTGATAAAGCAGTTTTGACGGCCAGGTAAGGATGTATGTTTTAAGATAAAAAAGTCTGGTGAGACTATTTGGCTTTGACCTGATCCGCTAGGCTGCAATGCCAAATTGGCAGGGCTCTTGGTATCTGCGACAAGTTTTGGTGAAGCAGTTTTAACTTCCAGGTGAGGCTGTATGTTTTACTAGCTTTTACTAGCTCTCCTAGGCTGCAAATGCCAGATTGGCAGAGCTCCTGGTATCTGAGACAAGTTTTGGGTAAGCAGTTTTGACTTCCAGGTGAGGCTGTATGTTTTTAGTTTAAATAGTCGGGTGAAATTATTTGGCTTTGACTTGTTCCACTAGGCTGCAAATGCCAGATTACCGGGGCTTCTGGTATCTGAGACAAGTTTTGGTAGAACAGATTTGACTTTCAGGTGAGGCTGTAGGTTTTAAGACTAAATAGTCGGGTAAGACGGTTTGCCATTAACTAGCTCCCCTAGGCTGCAAATGCCGGATTGGCAGGGCTCCTAACATCTGAGACAAGTTTTGGTAAAGCAATTTTGATGGCCAGGTAAGGATGTATGTTTTAAGATAAAAATAGTCTGGTGAGACTATTTGGCTTTGACCTGCTCACCTTGGCTGGAAATGCCAGATTGGTAATGCTCCTGGAATCTGTGGCAAGTTTCGGATAAGCAGTTTTAACTTCCAGGTGAGGCTGTATGTTTTCAGACTAAACAGTTGGGTGAGACTATTTGGCTTCCACATGCTCCCCTAGGGTTGCAATGCCAAATTGGCAGGGATCCTGGTATCTGAGACAAGTTTTGGTAAAACAGATTTGACTTCCAGGTGAGGCTGTATGTTTTAAGACTAAAAAAGTCGGGTGAGACTTTTTGGTTTTGACTAGCTCCCCTAGGCTACAATGCCAAATTGGCAGGGCTCCTGGTATCTGAGACAAGTTTTGGTGAAGCAGTTTTAACTTCCAGGTGAGGCTGTATGTTGTCAGACTAAATAGTTGGGGTGAGACTATTTGGCTTCCACATGCTCCCCTAGGTTGCAATGCCAAATTGGCAGGGCTCCTGGTATCTGAGACAAGTTTTGGTGAAGCAGTTTTGACTTCCAGGTGAGGCTGTATTTTTATTTTATTTATTTTTATTGGTCGACAAAACGAGTGTCTTCCTAATTATTTAATACAATTTACATATATAATAAAATTTAATGCTAAAAGCCTAGTTGGAGTACACAATTCTCTAATAGCATCAATAACCGATGGAGGTGTTTTATTTGCCAGTCCGGCCAGCTGTGCCCTTATTCACAGCTAATTTTGTCGGTGACGCTATTAGAGCCTACATCTAAGAAGAAGGGTGTTAGTAGAGAAAATAGTGTTCTCTAGTAAAATTTAGAAATAATCTTAATTTAATATATTAATTAAGAAAATACAATCAATTGGGAATAATAAAGAGAGAAGTTATTAAAAAAGTAAACGAATTGAACAAGATATATAGAAGGTTATGTAGATAGGATAGGGAGATAGAAATGGGACAAATTTATAGCCTGTCCGGCAAGCTATGCCCCTGCTCATAGCTGGGAATGGACAGTGACTTCCCGAAGGTATCCTGAAAGCAACGATTTTATTAGGGGTAGAGAAAGTTCAGTAGAGAAAACGTGATGCAAACTATTATAATTTTTACATAGCACGCGAAAAGGATTGTGCATAGCGATAGGAATAAGGGGCGATAATTTCTAGTTGGTCTGGACGGAACAGAGAATTGAAGACGCCCTAACAGAAAAGGAGAGTCTATATCGCCAACAATCAACTTATATAGGAAGACAAAACCGAGAATTGTCCTACGGTTGATTAACGACGGAAGATTAAGAAGAAGCAGTCAGCTGGAGTAAGATGGCAACCGAAGATTAGGGTCCCAATTTAAACCTCGTAAGGCAGATTCTGAACAGATTCAATACGATCCTGGCTATTGTTATACTGCGGAGACCAGATGCAAGAGCAGTATTCAAGGATAGGGCGAACAAGAGAGATGTACAGAAGTTTCGTTATAAAAGGATCGTTAAACTCTTTAGACCATCGTTTAATGAATCCTTTTGCCTCATTAACGATGGTATCTATGTGAAGATTGAAACAGAGTTTAGAATCAAAAAGAACGCCTAGATCCTTAACTGTTTGTATACGTTGCAATGGAGTATTGTCAATTGTATAGCTGACAAGATAAGGTGTAGTACGATAAAATGTCATAAACATACACTTTGAACAATTCAGATGCAATTGATTGGCCGAACACCAAAGTTGCATAGCGTTCAAATCGTCTTGTAGACGAGAATGATGTAGGGGATTAGTGTATGATAGAATAAGTTTCACATCATCCGCATACATGAGTACACGGGCATGTGATATAACAGAGGGGAGATCATTTATAAAAAGAGTAAAGAGTAAAGGTCCAAGATGACTACCTTGAGGAACACCAGAAGTAACGTGAACTTGTTTAGAGGTAGTCTGCCTCAGCATTACTCTTTGGGTCCTACCTTTTAAATAAGAGCTGATCCAAAGCAAAAGAGACGGAGGGAAACCTATTCGGTCAAGTTTAAAAAGTAAAATATCGTGGTGCACAGAGTCAAAAGCCTTACTGAAGTCAGTGTAAATAACATCAGTTTGCATTTTCGAAAGGAAAGCATCATTTACCAAGGAAGTAAACTCTAGTAGATTGGTCGTAGTTGACCGATTCTTTACGAATCCATGTAGCACAGGGGAGACAACAGATTTGCAGAAATGCTGCAAACTTGAAGTGATTATTTTTTCAAAAAATTTAGGAATAGCGGACAGTTTTGCAATGCCCCTGTAATTTTGTATATCAGACTTTCCACCTTTCTTGTGGAGAGGAATGATATAAGATTCTTTCCAAGGAGATGGAAAGACAGAAGATTCAAGGGATAGATTAAAAAGCATAAGCAATGGATAAATAAGGGAAGAACTACACTCCTTGAGTAGACAAATAGGAATATTGTCAGGCCCAGGAGAGTAAGAAGATTTTAAAGAATTTATAGCTAAAAGGAGAGAGGAATGGGAAATAATAGGAGGAGGTATAGAACTAGAGGATGTAATAGTATAAGGTGTGATGGGGCGATAAGTTTTATTTTGGTAAATGTAAATATACATTGCCATTGGCATGATCAGCTGGTCGCAATCAACTTCAATGGGCAGCATTGCACGATAACATTTATGCAATTACATATGTTCAGCGTATGTTAATAACATAACTAGAGTGACCATGACCTATGTTAATGACGCCGTTGCGAATGAAAATATCGTGTCTTGGGTTAATGCGTAATTGGCTCTTTTAGTTTTGGCGTGGCGTCATTCTTTTTCCATTTCAATCGCCAACGAGTACAGTCGCTTTAGATTGCTGTAAAAGTTATAAAGTTCAATTTTTCACGTGGGCGTGATGAACCCACGTGTATCGGCACTCAAGCTCGAAGAAAAAAAATCCCAAGTCCCTGGGAAAGAAAAAAAAAGGTAAATATAGACATCATATGGTCATCGAGGGGTGCCATTCCTGTGTGTGGAAGTCGTAGGAAGGTGCAGGCTAAATTGAGGCGCCGCGTTATTGCGTGCCAAAAACAAAAATTACGCATAACGCGTACTCCTTGCCAAAGCCAAAGCCAAAGCCCAAAGCACCAAATAGCGACAATCTACACTGGTAGCAGGCAGCGAATTTCCTAAGGCCGAACCAAGATTTCAGCATCGTCTCAGTTTCGGCAGATAAGCTTTGAACCTCGCTAACCAATAGTTCTTGCTGCACGCCCAGGCCGACCAACGTGACCACGTGTTCGACCCATCGATTCCCGGACATTCTTGAGCGCAGATCTGGTGGATAGCTAACCAGTGCGCACCCTCACTCGGATTTACAACATCGGATATATTTGTTAAACGGCATACTGGCCGTAGGTATAAGCGAAGGGCATAAGTACACATGAAATTTAAATTGCAAATCTTTCCGTTTTATATCGCTGACATTGTCTTTCGATCCTGATTTAGCATGTATACGTCGCTGACTATATTTCTACGTTACACAGTTCATAGTTCAACGATGCTGACATCGTTGGATTATACTAAAGTAGTGAGTACTGTGTGACAGATCAAAAGGTAATAAGTCATCTTATTGAATTGTACATATTGTTTAAATCGCGGTTATAGTCAGCGGGTGTACTCCTAATCAGCCTTCGTAATTACAAGTAATTTTTGTGGATCATTCAGATCAGCAGTGATTTAACTTAGTATTAGTATCGAAGTGTAATCTCATTCATGTATGTTTTTGCCCAGATTGAGTTTAGTTTTATAAAAAGAAAAAAACGTTGTACGTTTCACGTAATGTATAATGAAGTACGATCATGAATTTAAATTCTCTTTGAATACAATTATATGATAAAAATGAAATCTTAATTCCTTTTTGGGCACCTTAGGTTAATAATATCGCATATAAAAGGGTAGTTGCAATGACAACCGCAGATGCAGCTACAAGTAGGGTGGGTGAAGACCGAGGGTAGCCAACATCTTAGCTCCTCGGCTCTATATGACATATTCTGCTTGCAGACCGTAGTCGTTCCTTATATATCGTGGTATTCCGTCATACCTTAACTCTGTCTACTTTTTTTCTTTATTATACTTGACGCGTCGGGTGTGTTAGGGAGCAAAAGAACCCACGCCCCTTCCCTGAGCAGGAACCCGTAGACGGAGTACGCCCAAAGCACAACACGAGTGTTAGGCGAGACGCGCCCAGCGTAGCCGCCGTGTTCGTTACAAGATAAAATAATAAGAAAAGGGCGCCCAACGTGGGGCCCCGAACTTCTGCTCGTCCGCTTCTCACCCCCGAGATCCGGAATTGGCCCACAAGAACTTAGGAGAGAGCCGAAAGCATTGTTCGTAACCTGATTTGTCACGAGCCAATGTGGACGATCCTACGTTAAATCCATGCTAGCTTTCACCCTTCTTCCTATCCTTATCACAATATACCATCCAAATAATTTTAGTTTCCGAGCCGACATTTATCTTCGCTAGGAACTGCTGGTATTCTGATATCTTTTGTTGGAGCCAGACCAGGAAGTAAATCGTCGAGCGATTTATTTAGTGGATCAGTTATACTGTTCCACTAGAAATCTTGTTATGTTTTCGCCACTTTTGATTCATTTAGGACTTTTAGATCTGATTTCGAGTCGGTTCTCTACCAAGTGATAGAAGGTTGGTAGGGCATAATAACATTCCGTTTGTTCTAGTTGAATTGAGAATTGTTCTGGTTGGGTTATTTCGACTCGTCCCTCTTCAACTTAGTTCAGACAACTCAACACTGATTTAGTAAAATAGTTTGTTTGCTTTTTGTAAGGAGATATATCAAACATAGAGATTTAGATTATGCGATGTATTTACCTAAGGATAAGTCCCATGTTATAATATTGTTATATTAATATCGAAGTGCCTTAAACCTTTTCTTTCTGCCGTAAAACCGTTTCCGATTATCGTAATTATCGCTCATTAGCTCTTTTCGTATGTATCTTAAAATTACAATCCTTTCGGGATCAATTTCTATTTAAATCTTTGACCAATTATAATCGACTTATTCGTAGTCAGGAAAATTTAACTCTCAGCGAAGCACCTGCAGTGTGTACTATTTGCAATGAATCATCGATTGGTAATGCAGACATTGTAGAAACTCCATGCGCTCATAAATTTCATCGAAATTGCCTAAATCAATGGTTAAGAAGCAATGAGACATGTACCACTTGCAAGCGAGTTTGTAGTCGAGAATTATTCGAAGATAGCAGTGACTTGAATGCAGTAGCTTCACAAAGATCTACAAACACGGGGGCCGTTCCTCGGTCCCGAACTATTACCCGAAGTAATGCTCGGAATACTCCTAAAGCCGCCAGAGGTCGTCCTAGTGGACCGACCAACTCTCGGGAGCAAGCGGGATCGCGAAACACCCAACCTTCTAGGGAATCGCTTGGTTTGTCAGAACAGCGTGTGCAGTTGCTTATCAGTAAGACACTGCAAGCCCATAAGGCTGAAATGGCGTCTTATTTGTCCGAAGAATTAAATGCCGCAGTTAGAAATTTAAACTTGTATCAGGAGCCACGCGGAGAACCCCAATTAGAATGGGAAAATGATTTTCCACGTGATGCACCGCGATCGAACAACGCTTCAAGATTACCGAATGTTAGTGTTCAGTCTGATGCGAGACGTGAATACGCAGTCGATAGGCCCGACAAAATATCGAGTGTCATATACAATTGGCAAGTCAGATTTTCAGGCTTGGCTAGTGATATCCCAGTTGATGACTTTATATATCGCATAAATTGCTTGACTTCACAATGTTTAAATGGCAATTTTAGGTTGCTGTATCAGTTTGCCAATTTGCTGTTTACCAGACCAGCTTTGACATTTTTTTGGAGATATCACCGTACGACTGACCAAACAGGCTGGTTCAATTTGTGCACATGCTTGCGAGAAAGATATAAAGACCACAGATCAGACGAAGACATAAAAGACATGATTAGAAGACGCAAACAACGAGGGTCAGAAAGCTTTGATGAATTTTTAGATACGATTCTTGCCTTGTCAGATGCGTTACGGGAACCAATGTCAGACTCAGAGTAAGTGACCAATGTCAAGCGAAACCTAAAACCAGAATTAAGACATGAACTACTTCATGTAAACACTCCGAGTCTTGCGACATTACGCAAAGACTGTCATAAGCATGAAGCGTTCTATTCGAATTACCTTTCCAAGCCAATTTCCCGACCAATTAAACCACAACGACTAGTCAACGAACTAGTCCATGAAGATACAACAAAGACGGATCTTACGCAGAATCTGGTAGAAACTGGGGACATAAATGCTATACATTCTCCGGAAAAATTGATTTGCTGGAACTGCGAGGAAAAGGGACACAGATATCAAGAATGTTTAAATGCTCGTCGTGTATTTTGTTACGGCTGTGGTGGCGTTGACACTTACAAACCCACTTGTAGAAAGTGTAACCCTGTTGCGGAAAACTCTCCGGAGGGCCTTCGTCGTCTTTTAAACGCGAATGTCCGTCGTCAGTAGCCTCAGATCCAGACTTAAATAAAGATACCTTAACACCTGATTCTACCTTCACACCCGACTTATCAAAACCGTATCAGACAAAACTTAAGCCTTACCACGTCCGTTTACACGAATATTTAGACCAAAGAGCAACTATTTTCGTCTCAGAACCCAAAGTTGAATTTAAGCCTCGTTCGTCAGAGAGACTAAGAAACCTATGGACTCAGCGACGCTCGCTAAATAAGCACCGTGTTTCAGCAATTGATCATCGATCAAACGATGTGCGGCCGTTCACGAATTTGGAAATATTCAATCAGCATTACTTAGCCTTGTTAGATAGTGGGGCTACGTAAAGCGTGATTGGTGGGAGCTTAGCAAATAAAATTCTCGATACGAAAATTGACTTTAACAAAATAAAAGGCGATGTGAGAACCGCAGACGGACAAAAACAACATGTTGTAGGTTCCATTTCAATTCCTATCGCTTATAACTCCATTGCAAATAATTTCGAATTCTTAATTGTCCCGTCTATCAAGGAAAACGTTCTATGTGGAATAGATTTCTGGAGAGCATTTGGCATTTCAGTACATCATTCGAATACCCTGAATTCAGTGGAGTTCAAAGAAGTTGATTCGAACCAGCTGTCGTTATCACTAGCCCAAAAGACACGCTTACAATCAGTAATCACCTCTTTTCCTTCATTTGAAAGTGATGGTCTAGGAAAGACTACTCTTGTAGAACATATCATCGATACTGGGGATGCCAAGCCCATAAAACAGAGGTTTTATCCGATATCACCAGCAAGGGAAAAATTGTTGTGCGAAGAAGTAGATAGGATGATCAAACTTGGTGTCATTGAAGAAGCTCCATATTCCGCATGGTCATCTCCCGCGATATTGTTTGTTAAGCCTGGAAAAGTCCGATTTTGTTTAGACTGCCGCAAGGTGAATGAAGTGATCAGTAAGGATGCTTATCCGATACCAAATTTAAATGGCTTGATAAGTAGACTTCTTCCTGTACATTGTGTGTCGAAAATCGATTTAAAAGATGCCTTTTGGCAAACCTGCTTGGATGAATCATCGCGGGCAAAAACAGCATTCACTATCCCGAACAGGCCGTTATATCAATTTAAGCGGATGCCATTTGGATTGTGCAATGCACCGCAGACCATGAGCCGATTGATGGATCAAGTAATTCCTCACGACATGAAAGGTCATGTTATGGCTTACTTGGATGATTTTCTTGTTTTATCGCAAAGTTTTGATGAACATTTAATTCATTTGGCTGAAATCGCCAATACGCACGATTGCGTAGCGCAGGTTTGACCTTTAATATCCGTAAAAGTAATTTTTGTCTAACAAAAGTCGAATATCTTGGCTACATCGTAGGTGAAGGCACCTTGCAGCCTAATCCGGCTAAAGTTGAAGCAGTGGCAGATTTTCCAGTGCCGTCAACAAAAAAGACAGCTGAGACGATTCCTAGGAATGACCGGTTGGTATCAACGGTTTATCCCTCACTACTCGTCGATTATCTTTCACCTCACAGAATTGTTGAAGGGCACGTCATTTGCTTGGAATGATGATGCTCAAATATCGTTTGAAGAAATCAAAAGGAAATTATCCTCAGCACCGTTCTTGATAAACGCAAACTATGAGAAGCCGTTTATAGTCCAATGCGATGCTTCCATGCATGGTGTAGGCGGTCTATTAGCCCAATGTGATGAGTCAGGAATCGAGCGACCCATCGCATACATGTCGAAAAAACTAAATAAAGCGCAGCGAAATTATTCCGTTACGGAACTCGAATGTCTTGCCGTTGTATTGGCTGTAAGAAAATTACGCATGTACATCGAAGGACACGATTTTAAAGTCGTGACTGATCATGCAAGTTTACGTTGGCTAATGAATCAAAAAGATCTAAGTGGTAGACTAGCTAGATGGTCATTCAAATTGCAAGGATATAATTTTTCTATCGAACGTCGCAGACACGCTTTCCCGTGCCTTTGAGCCAGCAGACGAACTAGCTGCGTTGGACCTAGAAGTATACCCTAAAATCGATTTGTCTTCGGGGGCATTTCGATCCAACGAATACTGCCGGCTAAAAGATAATATTATTCGTTCCAACTTGCCAGATTTTCGAGTTGTAGATGATTATATATATTTCCGAAAAGAATGCTCAGCAAGTAGTTTAGACGAGAACATGAAGGGCTGGAAATTATTTGTGCCGTCTGAATTACGCTTAAATGTTATGAAAGCAGCACATGATCAACCAACATCCGCGCATTGTGGGATGGCCAAATGTTTGGAATGTATTCGCAGACATTTGTACTGGCCGAACATGGTGGTTGACGTACGCGAGTACATACGCCACTGCGAGTTCTGTCAAACGTCGAATGTTCCTAATCGATGCCTCAAGCCGACCATGGGAAACCAAGTGGTCAGCGAAAGGCCTTTCCAAAGGTTATATGTCGACTTTGTTGGTCCGTACCCACCATCAAAAAAACGAAACATTGGTATATTCGTCATTCTGGATCACTACTCAAAGTTCACATTTCTCAAGCCCATAAAAAGGCTCAATGCCAAAGTAGCGGTAGATATACTGCAAGAAGATATATTTTTGTTTTGGAGTACCCGAGATAATAGTGAGTGACAATGGCACTCAATTTAAAAGCCTGGAATTCTCCTCTCTCTTGTCGAAGTACGGCATACAGCATATGTGTACCGGTGTATACTCGCCACAGGCAAACGCGGTGGAAAGAGTTAATCGTTCGATTAATGCTGCTTTGCGCACATATATTCGGTCCGACCAAAGCCTATGGGATGTATACATTAGTAGTACTTATAAAAGTTCGTTACGAAACACCATACACCAGTCTATTGGAATTTCTCCATACTTCGTTGTGTTTGGGCAAAATATGATTAAGCACGGCAATGATTACAAGTTGCTCAAAAGCCTGAACATGCTGAATGAAGGGCAATTAAAACTCGATCGAGCAGACGAATTTCCCTTAATACGTTCTAATATTCAAAAACACATGGATATGGCACATGAAAAGAATTTGCGAACATATAACTTACGCATACGCCCTCGTTCTTTTGAAGTCGGTCAAATATTAATAAAACGCAACTTCGTTTTAAGCAATTTGGCTAAGCATTTCAACGCAAAACTTGCACCAGTTGGAACTAAAGCACGTATCAAACGAAAAATTGGTAATTGTATATATTTGTTAGAAGACCTCAAGGGAAAAGAACTTGGTCATTACCATGCTAAAGACATTTGGGAATGTAAGTAATCACCCCTTTTTCAGCTTTTATCTCAGTATTAGTTAATCCTTTCGATTAAACCTGCATTGTGATGGGGCGATAAGTTTTATTTTGGTAAAAGTAAATATACATTGCCATTGGCATGATCAGCTGATCGCAATCAACTTCAATGGGCAGCATTGCACGATAACATTTATGCAATTACATATGTTCAGCGTATGTTAATAACATAACTAGAGTGACCATGACCTATGTTAATGACGCCGTTGCGAATGAAAATATCGTGTCTTGGGTTAATGCGTAATCGGCTCTTTTAGTTTTGGCGTGGCGTCATTCTTTTTCCATTTCAATCGCCAACGAGTACAGTCGCTTTAGATTGCTGCCACGTGTATCGGCACTCAAGCTCGAAGAAAAAAAATCCCAAGTCCCTGGGAAAAAAAAAAAAAGGTAAATATAGACATCATGCGCTCCCGAGCGCTTGGCTATAACCTTTCCCCGGAATAAGAAAAAATTCCAGAATTCGGACGTTTTGACAAATCTTCACTAAGGGATCGTTACTGGAGTCGAGGGGTGCCATTCCTGTGTGTGGAAGTCGTAGGAAGGTGCAGGCTAAATTGCGGCGCCGCGTTATTGTGTGCCAAAAACAAAAATTACGCATAACGCGTACTCCTTGCCAAAGCCAAAACCAAAGCCCAAAGCACCAAATAGCGACAATCTACACTGGTAGCAGGCAGCGAATTTCCTAAGGCCGAACCAAGATTTCAGCATCGTCTCAGTTTCGGCAGATAAGCTTTGAACCTCGCTAACCAATAGTTCTTGCAGCACGCCCAGGCCGACCAACGTGACCACGTGTTCGACCCATCGATTCCCGGACATTCTTGAGCGCAGATCTGGTGGATAGCTAACCAGTGCGCACCCTCACTCGGATTTACAACATCGGATATATTTGTTAAACGGCATACTGGCCGTAGGTATAAGCGAAGGGCATAAGTACACATGAAATTTAAATTGCAAATCTTTCCGTTTTATATCGCTGACATTGTCTTTCGATCCTGATTTAGCATGTATATGTCGCTGACTATATTTCTACGTTACACAGTTCATAGTTCAACGATGCTGACATCGTTGGATTATACTAAAGTAGTGAGTACTGTGTGAAAGATCAAAAGGTAATAAGTCATCTTATCGAATTGTACATATTGTTTAAATCGCGGTTATAGTCAGCGGGTGTACTCCTAAGCAGCCTTCGTAATTACAAGTAATTTTTGTGGATCATTCAGATCAGCAGTGATTTAACTTAGTATTAGTATCGAAGTGTAATCTCATTCATGTATGTTTTTGCCCAGGTTGAGTTTAGTTTTATAAAAAGAAAAAAACGTTGTTCTTTTTACGTAATGTATAATGAAGTAAGATCATGAATTTAAATTCTCTTTAAATACAATTATATGATAAAAAGAAATCTTAATTCCTTTTTGGGCACCTTAGGTAAATAATATCGCATATAAAAGGGTAGTTGCAATGACAACCGCAGATGCAGCTACAGGTAGGGTGGGTGAAGACCGAGGGTAACCAACATCTTAGCTCCTCGGCTTTATATGATATATTCTGCTTGCAGACCGTAGTCGCTCCTTATATATCGTGGTATTCCGTCATACCTTAGCTCTGTCTACTTTTTTTTCTTTATTATACTTGACGCGTCGAGTGTGTTAGGGAGCAAAAGAACCCACGCCCCTTCCCTGAGCACGGTCGGAACCCGTAGACGGAGTACGCTCCCAATGCACAACACGAGTGTTAGGCGAGACGCGCCCAGCGTAACCGTCGTGTTCGTTACAAAGGGTAAGAATTATTATTAGGACAGACTGAGGAGTAAGTTGATTGGAAAAAATTAGCAAAGAGGTCAGCAGAATCAGAGTCATTACTAGCTTTATCCATCCCGAAAGAAAAAGAAGTTGGCAAACTTAAAGATTTACGCTATAAAGTTTACAAAATTGTAAAACTGTCTCGGATTTTGTGCCAATTGCCTTTTACAACGAGTTTGATAATTCTCATAGCATTGAGAATTCAGAAGAAAGAAGTTCGACTTGGCTATGGAATATTTAGCCAAGTCTGTACACGAACCAGACTTATTAAACTTTTTGAAATATTTAGATTTTAGATTTTTCAGATTTGATAATCTGGGAGTAAACCAGGGTGGCTTTGAAGAAGTACTCGAAGGTATTGACTTGGGTATACATATAGCTAAGAGGGAGTTTAGGGTGTTATAAAAATAATTAAAAGCAGTATTGAAATCAACCGAGTCATATAAGAAAGACCAATTGGTTGCATAAATAAGCTGATTTAGCAATGTACAGTGCCGCTCAACTGCATAGGTTTGAAAAATATTTCTTCCATTTTTTCTTCTTTCTTTGTTCCTATGGCATTTTTTCTTTCTTTCTTTTTTGTTTTGAACATTCATTTGTTTACTCATAATATGACAAAAAAATGTAACGGGTTCTATGCAACGGTAAATCAGAATTTTGCTTTCATCGTGAAATTCGCTAAATGTGTGGTCTATTTTTGGCTCTATTTTCAGGACTCGGCGACCCTGGTTGAAGCGATTAAAAAAGCCTGGTCAACTATTTCACTGAGTGAAATTGAAAAATATTACGATTCCATATCAACTCGAATGTTTGAAATAATTAAGAATAAGGGTGGTCATACCAAATATTAAATAATGCAGAAATAGTGTCTTTTATTATTTAAATTACCAAGTGCCAAGTGAATGAAGTGACCAGTAAGGATGCTTATCCGATACCAAATTTAAATGGCTTGATAAGTAGACTTCTTCCTGTACATTGTGTGTCGAAAATCGATTTAAAAGATGCCTTTTGGCAAACCTGCTTGGATGAATCATCGCGGGCAAAAACAGCATTCACTATCCCGAACAGGCCGTTATATCAATTTAAGCGGATGCCATTTGGATTGTGCAATGCACCGCAGACCATGAGCCGATTGATGGATCAAGTAATTCCTTACGACATGAAAGGCCATGTTATGGCTTACTTGGATGATTTTCTTGTTTTATCGCAAAGTTTTGATGAACATTTAATTCATTTGGCTGAAATCGCCAATACGCACGATTGCGTAGCGCAGGTTTGACCTTTAATATCCGTTAAAGTAATTTTTGTCTAACAAAAGTCGAATATCTTGGCTACATCGTAGGTGAAGGCACCTTGCAGCCTAATCCGGCTAAAGTTGAAGCAGTGGCAGATTTTCCAGTGCCGTCAACAAAAAGACAGCTGAGACGATTCCTAGGAATGACCGGTTGGTATCAACGGTTTATCCCTCACTACTCGTCGATTATCTTTCACCTCACAGAATTGTTGAAGGGCACGTCATTTGCTTGGAATGATGATGCTCAAATATCGTTTGAAGAAATCAAAAGGAAATTATCCTCAGCACCGTTCTTGATAAACGCAAACTATGAGAAGCCGTTTGTAGTCCAATGCGATGCTTCCATGCATGGTGTAGGCGGTCTATTTGCGCAATGTGATGAGTCAGGAATCGAGCGACCCATCGCATACATGTCGAAAAAACTAAATAAAGCGCAGCGAAATTATTCCGTTACGGAACTCGAATGTCTTGCCGTTGTATTGGCTGTAAGAAAATTACGCATGTACATCGAAGGACACGATTTTAAAGTCGTGACTGATCATGCAAGTTTACGTTGGCTAATGAATCAAAAAAGATCTAAGTGGTAGACTAGTTAGATGGTCATTCAAATTGCAAGGATATAATTTTTCTATCGAACGTCGCAGACACGCTTTCCCGTGCCTTTGAGCCAGCAGACGAACTAGCTGCGTTGGACCTAGAAGTATACCCTGAAATCGATTTGTCTTCGGGGGCATTTCGATCCAACGAATACTGCCGGCTAAAAGATAATATTATTCGTTCCAACTTGCCAGATTTTTGAGTTGTAGATGATTATATATATTTCCGAAAAGAATGCTCAGCTAGTAGTTTAGACGAGAACATGAAGGGCTGGAAATTATTTGTGCCGTCTGAATTACGCTTAAATGTTATGAAAGCAGCACATGATCAACCAACATCCGCGCATTGTGGGATGGCCAAATGTTTGGAATGTATTCGCAGATATTTGTACTGGCCAAACATGGTGGTTGACGTACGCGAGTACATACGCCACTGCGAGTTCTGTCAAACGTCGAAAGTTCCTAATCGATGCCTCAAGCCGACCATGGGAAACCAAGTGGTCAGCGAAAGGCCTTTCCAAAGGTTATATGTCGACTTTGTTGGTCCGTACCCACCATCAAAAAAACGAAACATTGGTATATTCGTCATTCTGGATCACTACTCAAAGTTCACATTTCTCAAGCCCATAAAAAGGCTCAATGCCAAAGTAGCGGTAGATTTACTGCAAGAAGATATATTTTTGTTTTGGAGTACCCGAGATAATAGTGAGTGACAATGGCACTCAATTTAAAAGCCTGGAATTCTCCTCTCTCTTGTCGAAGTACGGCATACAGCATATGTGTACCGGTGTATACTCGCCACAGGCAAACGCGGTGGAAAGAGTTAATCGTTCGATTAATGCTGCTTTGCGCACATATATTCGGTCCGACCAAAGCCTATGGGATGTATACATTAGTAGTACTTATAAAAAGTTCGTTACGAAACACCATACACCAGTCTATTGGAATTTCTCCATACTTCGTTGTGTTTGGGCAAAATATGATTAAGCACGGCAATGATTACAAGTTGCTCAAAAGCCTGAACATGCTGAATGAAGGGCAATTAAAACTCGATCGAGCAGACGAATTTCCCTTAATACGTTCTAATATTCAAAAACACATGGATATGGCACATGAAAAGAATTTGCGAACATATAACTTACGCATACGCCCTCGTTCTTTTGAAGTCGGTCAAATATTAATAAAACGCAACTTCGTTTTAAGCAATTTGGCTAAGCATTTCAACGCAAAACTTGCACCAGTTGGAACTAAAGCACGTATCAAACGAAAAATTGGTAATTGTATATATTTGTTAGAAGACCTCAAGGGAAAAGAACTTGGTCATTACCATGCTAAAGACATTTGGGAATGTAAGTAATCACCCCTTTTTCAGCTTTTATCTCAGTATTAGTTAATCCTTTCGATTAAACCTGCATTGTGATGGGGCGATAAGTTTTATTTTGGTAAAAGTAAATATACATTGCCATTGGCATGATCAGCTGATCGCAATCAACTTCAATGGGCAGCATTGCACGATAACATTTATGCAATTACATATGTTCAGCGTATGTTAATAACATAACTAGAGTGACCATGACCTATGTTAATGACGCCGTTGCGAATGAAAATATCGTGTCTTGGCTTAATGCGTAATCGGCTCTTTTAGTTTTGGCGTGGCGTCATTCTTTTCCCATTTCAATCGCCAACGAGTACAGTCGCTTTAGATTGCTGCCACGTGTATCGGCACTCAAGCTCAAAGAAAAAAAATCCCAAGTCCCTGGGAAAGAAAAAAAAAGGTAAATATAGACATCATGCGCTCCCGAGCGCTTGGCTATAACCTTTCCCCGGAATAAGAAAAAATTCCAGAATTCGGACGTTTTGACAAATCTTCACTAAGGGATCGTTACTGGAGTCGAGGGGTGCCATTCCTGTGTGTGGAAGTCGTAGGAAGGTACAGGCTAAATTGCGGCGCCGCGTTATTGCGTGCCAAAAACAAAAATTACGCATAACGCGTACTCCTTGCCAAAGCCAAAACCAAAGCCCAAAGCACCAAATAGCGACAATCTACACTGGTAGCAGGCAGCGAATTTCCTAAGGCCGAACCAAGATTTCAGCATCGTCTCAGTTTCGGCAGGTAAGCTTTGAACCTCGCTAACCAATAGTTCTTGCAGCACGCCCAGGCCGACCAACGTGACCACGTGTTCGACCCATCGATTCCCGGACATTCTTGAGCGCAGATCTGGTGGATAGCTAACCAGTGCGCACCCTCACTCGGATTTACAACATCGGATATATTTGTTAAACGGCATACTGGCCGTAGGTATAAGCGAAGGGCATAAGTACACATGAAATTTAAATTGCAAATCTTTCCGTTTTATATCGCTGACATTGTCTTTCGATCCTGATTTAGCATGACTATATTTCTACGTTACACAGTTCAATTAAGATTCCACAGCACATCATCGTCGTCAACAGGCCTGCTGACATCGTTGGATTATACTAAAGTAGTGAGTACTGTGTGAAAGATCAAAAGGTAATAAGTCATCTTATCGAATTGTACATATTGTTTAAATCGCGGTTATAGTCAGCGGGTGTACTCCTAATCAGCCTTCGTAATTACAAGTAATTTTTGTGGATCATTCAGATCAGCAGTGATTTAACTTAGTATTAGTTTCGAAGTGTAATCTCATTCATGTATGTTTTTGCCCAGATTGAGTTTAGTTTTATAAAAAGAAAAAAACGTTGTTCTTTTTACGTAATGTATAATGAAGTAAGATCATGAATTTAAATTCTCTTTGAATACAATTATATGATAAAAAGAAATCTTAATTCCTTTTTGGGCACCTTAGGTAAATAATATCGCATATAAAAGGGTAGTTGCAATGACAACCGCAGATGCAGCTACAGGTGGGGTGGGTGAAGACCGAGGGTAACCAACATCTTAGCTCCTCGGCTTTATATGATATATTCTGCTTGCAGACCGTAGTCGCTCCTTATATATCGTGGTATTCCGTCATACCTTAGCTCTGTCTACTTTTTTTTCTTTATTATACTTGACGCGTCGAGTGTGTTAGGGAGCAAAAGAACCCACGCCCCTTCCCTGAGCACGGTCGGAACCCGTAGACGGAGTACGCTCCCAATGCACAACACGAGTGTTAGGCGAGACGCGCCCAGCGTAACCGTCGTGTTCGTTACAAAGGGTAAGAATTATTATTAGGACAGACTGATGAGTAAGTTGATTGGAAAAAATTAGCAAAGAGGTCAGCAGAATCAGAGTCATTACTAGCTTTATCCATCCCGAAAGAAAAAGAAGTTGGCAAACTTAAAGATTTACGCTATAAGTTTACAAAATTGTAAAACTGTCTCGGATTTTGTGCCAATTGCCTTTTACAACGAGGTTGATAATTCTCATAGCATTGAGAATTCAGAAGAAAGAAGTTCGACTTGGCTATGGAATATTTAGCCAAGTCTGTACACGAACCAGACTTATTAAACTTTTTGAAATATTTAGATTTTAGATTTTTCAGATTTGATAATCTGGGAGTAAACCAGGGTGGCTTTGAAGAAGTACTCGAAGGTATTGACTTGGGTATACATATAGCTAAGAGGGAGTTTAGGGTGTTATAAAAATAATTAAAAGCAGTATTGAAATCAACCGAGTCATATAAGAAAGACCAATTGGTTGCATAAATAAGCTCATTTAGCAATGTACACTGCCGCTCAACTGCATAGGTTTGAAAAATATTTCTTCTATTTTTTCTTCTTTCTTTGTTCCTATGGCATTTTTTCTTTCTTTCTTTTTTGTTTTGAACATTCATTTGTTTACTCATAATATGACAAAAAAATGTAACGGGTTCTATGCAACGGTAAATCAGAATTTTGCTTTCATCGTGAAATTCGCTAAATGTGTGGTCTATTTTTGGCTCTATTTTCAGGACTTGGCGACCCTGGTTGAAGCAATTTAAAAAGCCTGGTCAACTATTTCACTGAGTGAAATTGAAAAATATTACGATTCCATATCAACTCGAATGTTTGAAATAATTAAGAATAAGGGTGGTCATACCAAATATTAAATAATGCAGAAATAGTGTCTTTTATTATTTAAATTACCAAGTGCCATGAAATATTGCTGTGAATAAATTTTATATAGTTTTGTTGGTCAAACCTATTCACTTGAGCCAAAAATTATGTAGATTTTCAGTTATGTTTTTGAAAATATAATAAAAAAAATATAAAAACCAAACCAAATAAAAAAAACTTTTGTATTTTATAAATAATTGATCGTTTTACTTAACAAAATTTATTTGGTTTAAATCCGAGTGCTCGTTATGAAGATATTATGTTCTAAGTCTAAAAAAGAAGTCACTGGTGCCGCTCAACTGAATAGGTTTGAAAAATATTTCTTCTCTCTTTGTTCCTATGGCATTTTTTCCTTCTTTCTTTTTTGTTTTGAACATTCATTTGTTTACTCATAATATGACAAAAAAATATAACGGGTTCTATGCAACGGTAAATCAGAATTTTGCTTTCATCGTGAAATTCGCTAAATGTGTGGTCTATTTTTGGCTCATCTGATTAGGTTTGACAACTTTGACTTCACTTTTTGATTGATTGCGTGATTGAAAACATATAATTTCTTTGGTCTACTTAAATTTAAAGTAATTGCTACCATTTTTTTTTAATATGGGTCGGGGAAAATCTTAAACCGATTTTGAAAAAGGTCAAATTAAAGGCTATATTGAATCTGGCCTAAAACATAATGAAATAGCAAAGAAGATTGGTCGAAGCCAAAACGTGGTAAGCAACTTTCTTCGTAATGAAGCCGATTACGGGAAAAAATATGAAAGGAGGAAAAAAATCTGCTACAACGGCATCAGAGAGGCGACTAATCCTTCGAACTGCTTCGAATTCCCACCTCTTTGCCAGTAAAATCAGGGATGAATGCGGTGTAAATGCTAGTTTGGCAACGGTAAATCGAGTTATTCGGAGTGCTAAACACTTAAAGAGATTAAAAATAAAAAAAACCTCCTCTCAATGATGCACGGAAGGAAGCGCGACTTCGATTTGCACGGGATCACATGACATGGAACAAGGAGTGGAAGGCTGTGGTCTTCTCCGACGAAAAAAAGTTCAATCTCGACGGACCGGATAGCTACAACTATTATTTTCACGATATGCGAAAAAAGGAATGCTTTTTGAATCGTCATCACTCCTGTACAGGAGGCGTAATGGTTTGGGGAGCCATATCGTTTTATGGAACTTGCGAGCTGCAGTTTGTTTCCTCAAAGATGAATGCAAATGTCTACAAGACTGTGCTCCAAAAGGCTTTTCCCCAGTTTTCCGAAGTTTTGGACCTATTCAATGGACGTACCAACAAGACAACGCCCCCATCCATACAGCCCGGGTTTCAAAACAGTGGATTAAGGACCAGAATGTCAACTTGCCCGAGTGGCCGCCATACTCCCCAGACATAAATATTATCGAGAACATTTGGGGACTTTTATCCAGGAGAGTGTATGAAGGGCGAAGACAATTTCAGGACTCGGCGACCCTGGTTGAAGCGATTAAAAAAGCCTGGTCAACTATTTCACTGAGTGAAATTGAAAAATATTACGATTCCATATCAACTCGAATGTTTGAAATAATTAAGGATAAGGGTGGTCATACCAAATATTAAATAATGCAGAAATAGTGTCTTTTATTATTTAAGTTACCAAGTGCCATGAAATATTGCTGTGAATAATTTTTTTTATAGTTTTGTTGGTCAAACCTATTCACTTGAGCCAAAAATGATGTAGATTTTCAGCTATGTTTTTGAAAATATAATAAAAAAAATATAAAAATAAAACCAAACAAAAAAAAATTTTGTATTTTATAAATAATTGATCGTTTTACTTAACCAAATTTAATTTGGTTTAAATCCGAGTGCTCGTTATGAAGATATTCTGTTCTAAGTCTAAAGAAGAAGTCAAACCTATTCAGTTGAGCGGCACTGGTGCCGCTTCTTTCTTTGTTCCTATGGCATTTTTTTCTTTTTTGTTTTGAACATTCATTTGTTTACTCATAATATGGCAAAAAAATGTAACGGGTTCTATGCAACGGTAAATCAGAATTTTGCTTTCATCGTGAAATTCGCTAAATGTGTGGTATATTTTTGGCTCATCTGATTAGGTTTGACAACTTTGACTTCACTTTTTGATTGACTGCGTGATTGAAAACATATAATTTCTTTGGTCTACTTAAATTTAAAGTAATTGCTACCAATTTTTTTAATATTGGTCGGGGAAAATCTTTAACCGATTTTGAAAAAGGTGAAATTAAAGGCTATATTGAATCTGGCCTAAAACATAATGAAATAGCAAAGAAGATTGGTCGAAGCCAAAACGTGGTAAGCAATTTTCTTCGTAATGTAGCCGATTACGGGAAAAAAAATGAAAGGAGGAAAAAAATCTGCTACAACGGCATCAGAGAGGCGACTAATCCTTCGAACTGCTTCGAATTCCCACCTCTCTGCCAGTAAAATCAGGGATGAATGCGGTGTAAATGCTAGTTTGGCAACGGTAAAACGAGTTATTCGGAGTGCTAAACACTTAAAGAGATTAAAAAGGGGGAAGACAATTTCAGGACTCGGCGACCCTGGTTGAAGCGATTAAAAAAGCCTGGTCAGCTATTTAACTGAGTGAAATTGAAAAATATTACGATTCCATATCAACTCGAATGTTTGAAATAATTAAGGATAAGGGTGGGCATACCAAATATTAAATAATGCAGAAATAGTGTCTTTTATTATTTAAGTTACCAAGTGCCATGAAATATTGCTGTGAATAATTTTTTTTTATAGTTTTGTTGGTCAAACCTATTCACTTGAGCCAAAAATGATGTAGATTTTCAGCTATGTTTTTGAAAATATAATAAAAAAAATATAAAAACCAAACCAAACAAAAAAACTTTTGTATTTTATAAATAATTGATCGTTTTACTTAACCAAATTTAATTTGGTTTAAATCTGAGTGCTCGTTATGAAGATATTCTGTTCTAAGTCTAAAGAAGAAGTCAAACCTATTCAGTTGAGCGGCACTGGTGCCGCTTCTTTCTTTGTTCCTATGGCATTTTTTTCTTTTTGTTTTGAACATTCATTTGTTTACTCATAATATGGAAAAAAATGTAACGGGTTCTATGCAACGGTAAATCAGAATTTTGCTTTCATCGTGAAATTCGCTAAATGTGTGGTATATTTTTGGCTCATCTGATTAGGTTTGACAACTTTGACTTCACTTTTGATTGACTGCGTGATTGAAAACATATAATTTCTTTGGTCTACTTAAATTTAAAGTAATTGCTACCAATTTTTTAATATTGGTCGGGGAAAATCTTTAACCGATTTTGAAAAAGGTGAAATTAAAGGCTATATTGAATCTGGCCTAAAACATAATGAAATAGCAAAGAAGATTGGTCGAAGCCAAAACGTGGTAAGCAATTTTCTTCGTAATGTAGCCGATTACGGGAAAAAAAATGAAAGGAGGAAAAAAATCTGCTACAACGGCATCAGAGAGGCGACTAATCCTTCGAACTGCTTCGAATTCCCACCTCTCTGCCAGTAAAATCAGGGATGAATGCGGTGTAAATGCTAGTTTGGCAACGGTAAAACGAGTTATTCGGAGTGCTAAACACTTAAAGAGATTAAAAGGGGGAAGACAATTTCAGGACTCGGCGACCCTGGTTGAAGCGATTAAAAAGCCTGGTCAGCTATTTAACTGAGTGAAATTGAAAAATATTACGATTCCATATCAACTCGAATGTTTGAAATAATTAAGGATAAGGGTGGGCATACCAAATATTAAATAATGCAGAAATAGTGTCTTTTATTATTTAAGTTACCAAGTGCCATGAAATATTGCTGTGAATAATTTTTTTTTATAGTTTTGTTGGTCAAACCTATTCACTTGAGCCAAAAATTATGTAGATTTTCAGCTATGTTTTTGAAAATATAATAAAAAAAATATAAAAATGATCAAAAGTTTCTGCGCGATGACGAGGACATAGGACACTCAGTGCAAAGAAAAGGGACAAATAATGCCACTGTGTTTGTTGCTGGTTTCTCTGTCGTTCTAACAAGGCGGCGCGTAGAAACAACAACAACACTATTTGGGTTCTAATGTTGTTGTTGCATAGCCGAGTCTCGGCGCAAGTAGGTAGAAAATTTGAATGCCATGCCATTCAACTCAAAGGGGTTACGCATACGGCGCGTCAACATCATATACTATTACGTCACGTTTTAAAGAATTTCATATCTTGTGATGCTTAGAATATGTGACGTCACATGCGCAACAGAATATTGCAATCTTCTTAAATTCATATACTTCCCTTGGCTTCGAAAAGACACACATGCATATTTTTGCCAATGTGTGTGAGATGAGGCACACATGCCAACAACTATTTGGCGCGTCGAGGCATTGATACCCTTATTTATAGAAATGGTATAGAATGTTTCAAGAAAACAATTATTATTGATTATACTAATAGTTGCACACTAAATACTATATTATATATTTCTCAGAGATTAGATAAAAATGTTTATATGAGAAGGTTAGTGGTACTTGGTTACAGAACTTATGAATAGTTAAAATACCCTATTTTGAGCAAGGGTACCTTGCTGATCGAAAAATTAAAAATTATAAAAATCTGCCGAGCTGCTTGCAAGTTGAAAGTGAGTGGAGCAGATGAAGACATGACTTTGCGAATTATAGGCATAGCAGTGCTTAGAAACCACAACAATGAGTTAGAAGGGTGCAGGCGCTAAGATCATAGGCTGTAGCCTCAAACAAAAAAGTGATAGCAAGGATAGAACTTGTGGTGTGCCGTTTTTATTGTCGAGTCATTTGTTTTGATTATGGTTGTTGTTGGTTCTTATGGAAAATGTTTTGAAGTTGTCATTGAATTTTGGGCATTGGCAGAATGGCTGCAGACAGCCGAGTGTTGTGTTTGCAATTTTTCTTTGCAACCTCGTTTTCGCTCCGAAAGTATTTCGAAAAAGAGCTTTTGATCCAAAAGCCTCCTCTGTCTCTTTATTACTCAATGGATCTTTTTCTACTTACTGCCGCTTGTTGGTGCGCCATACGCTTTTAATCTAATCTAAATAACTCTCTTTTTACATTTGGCTGCGTTATTACAGTAGAGACCCATAATAATGGACCATAAAATTGTCTGTTTTATAAAAACTTTCCAAATACCAATTAGGGCAAGTCAATCCAGCATACCTTGTTGGCTGTGTGATAATGTCGTGCATTCTAAATGTGCGGGCTACACTGGTATTGTGGGGGATGCTGTTGCCAAACGAAATGGTTTGCACTATAGTTGCGACTCGTGTAGGGAGATTGATAGTGAAATGCGGGCGTTTATGCGTCGGACCAGGGCTTTAGGGGTCTAGCTTTAGGGGTCTGATTGTTGGTTTTCGTAAACTTAACGATCAGCTCACAGCCCTGGACACCCAATTTAATAGCCTTAAACTGTTAGATGAGTCTCCGGGGCCTAAAAAGCCCACTCCTTGTGATCTGCCGTTGCCTAATACCCTTCAGCCTCCAACTGCTATTCAGCAGCCTACTTCACCGATTACACAGCAGCTCATCTCGTTTGTTACTCCGGTAGCTGTGAGGTCTGCTGTGGACACTGATTCTGTCGTGATAAGTGTGACATCGGCACGAGAAAAACCAGTCGAATTATCCGTGTCGTCCGCTGTCGTGGGTGTTCCGAAAGGGCGACAGCAACAATTAAATTTACAACAGCCGCTAGAAGGCTCGTCGTCCGGACTATCGGCTGTTTTAGGTACCATAGTTAATAGTGTTCCCACTGTCCTACCTGTGGCACCTAAGCCTCTAGTCGGTGTTCCACCGAAGAGACTTATTTTTGTTTCTAGGTCCCCCTCACTTTTCATCAAATGAGGTAAAAGCCTTTATACAGGCAAAAATTCAAGCCCCAGGTAAACTGGTGGAAAAATTTAAGTTCGCTTATGAAAGGGATATTGCGTCCTTTAAAATAAGTGTTCCGCCAGAAATATTTACTGATATTTGTTGTAAAGAGTTTTGGCCGGAGCACTTTATAGTAAAAGCATATAAGGCCAAAAAGAAAAATCGGACTCCGATTTTATTACCACCTATTTCTAATGGCGCATCAACTTTAGTTGCTGCGTCAAAAAACTAATTTCATCTTTCGAGCTTGCCTACCAGAATGTTAGATGTCTTAAATCTAAACTCGCTAAACTGTATTTAGACTCTCTTGCTTTTAATTTTCAAATTATCGCTTTTACTGAGACCTGGCTGAAGCCGGACATTCTCAGACTCTTCAATTTTTACCTCCAAAATACACCACTTACAGATGCGATCGAGCTTCCCGTATCGGAGGAGGAGTACTTATAGCTGTCGAGTCTGCTCTTTCGTCGGAACGCATTAATCTTCCCATCTCAGAGATTGAGTTGGTGGCTGTAAGAGTTGTATTTGGTACTTTTTCTATCTTTATTACATGTTCATATTTACCTCCTCTATCTAATTTGTCTACCTATCAAACCCATCTTAATGCTATTAAATCTGTCTCCTCCCTACTTTCTGATAGAGACCTTTTAGTAGTTCTTGGGGACTTTAATCTTCCTGTTGTCGAGTGGTCATCGCCATCAGACTCAAACTTTCTGTTGCCGTCATCGTCAAACGAATTTATTGATGGTTTACATGAAATGTCCTTACGGCAGGTTAATCGTGAGCGCAATTCAAGAAACAGATCTCTTGATCTAATTTTCGTGTTGGATTCGTTCAACAGTGTTGTGCACAGGATCAATCCGCTTACACTTCCTGAAGACCCTTTTCATCCAACTCTGGAAATGGTCATTGATTTACCAGCCCGAGTCCCTATCAAGGAATCGGAATTAGCTGAACGTATGCGTTGTTTCCGAAAGGCTGATTTTCATAAGCTAAATGATCTTATTCTGCAAGTCGACTGGTCCCAACTGTACAATTGTGCAGACATTGATGTTGCCTTGAAACTTTTTTGTGACACCTTGTACTCGATTTTTGATGTCTGCGTTCCTCTTGATCACCCAGCGAGGCCTGATGGCCTATCAGGCCATCAAAAGGGAGGCCTTCCCTGGTTCTCAAATGAACTGATAAGGTTAAACAACGTGAAGTCGAGGTGTTATAAAAAGTTTAAGAAATCGGGAAATCACTCGGATTTCTCCCGCTATGCAGTTGCCCGATCAAATTTTTCCACCCAAAATTCCATCTGCTATAAGAATTACCTTCGGCGTTGTCGCCTTTAATTTTCACATAATCCTAAGCAATTTTTTAACTTTGTCAATTCTAAACGAAAGACATCTACTTTGCCTTCTTCGGTTAAGTTTGCAGATGAGAGCGCGAACACTGATCCAGGCATAGCCGATCTGTTCGCAAACTTTTTTCAAACTACCTTCGCTTCAATTTTGCTCAACTAATTATGCCTTGCATGAACCGTTCAGGGTTCTCTGTGATGACTATAACAAGCATTACAGAGTATTCTGCTCGGAAGCTTCTCTTCCTCGTATAAAGTCTTCTATTCTAAACTATTTAGCAAGTAGATAGTCCTATTTTTTTATACCCTTGCAGAGGGTATTATAATTTTGTCGTGAAATTGTATCGTTTTTGAAGGAGACATCTCCTTTTTCAGTATATATATTCTTGATAGCATCAACAGCCGTAGTCGATATAGCAATGTCCGTCTGTCCGTCTGTCTGTTTCTGGGCGGGAGCTAGTCCCTCCGTTTTACAAGCTATCGCGTTAAAAAAAATGAAACTTTGAAGAAGTCCCTATCTTCTGTTGCACGCCAATATGTCAAAACCAGCTGGATCGGACCACTATATCGATATAGCTGCCATAGGAACGAGTTTGGTCGAAGGACTTGATAAACAAAAAAAACTTAATCAAAAACCTTTTGTTTATCAAGATATCTTGACCAAAACTGCGACATTTATTAGTTTTACTATGCTCCTCATATATATGCAAAAATTCTATTAAGATCGGACCACTATATCATATAGCCGCCATAGGAACGATCGGTCGAAAATTAAGTTTTTGTATGAAAAAACTTTTTGTTTATCAAGATATCTTGACCAAAGTCCGCATTTATTAGTTTTACTAAGCTCCTCATATATATGAAAATCCTATTAAGATCGTGACCACTATATCATATGCTGCCATTTGGTCAACGATCGCTCAAAAATAAAATTTTGTCATGAAAAAACCTTTTGTTTATCAAGATATCTTGACCAAACTCGGCATTTATTAGTTTTACTAGTGGTCCGTCTTATATAGGCGAAATCGCCTATATATGATCGGACCGCATAGTAAAACTAATAAATGTCGAGTTTGGTAACGATTTGTCGAAAACAGTAGGTTTTTTCATAAAAAAATTTTAATTTTCAAGATATCGTTGACCAAACTCGGCATTTATTAGTTTTAACTAGTGCTCCGATCAATATATTTGCATAATATAGCTTAGTAAAACTAATAGATCGTTTGGACCACATATATCATACAAAAACTTAAGTTTCGACCATCGTTGATGGCGATTGATATGTGGTCCGATTTAATAGAATTTTGTATATATGAGGAGCATAGTAAAACTAATAAATGTCGAGTTTTTCAAGATATTTTCGATTAAACACGGCATTTTAAAGATTTCGACTATGCTCCCTTCTTTTTGCAGAAATCTTATTTACATCGGTTTTGATTCATCTGTTTTTTGTATCATATATACTGCGTGCAACAGAAACTACGGCCTTAACCATTTTCTCGGCATTAAAAGGTTAGGTCTGAAACTGAGGGACTAGATCTTCGGCTGCCGAAGATAGCCCTTCTTTCTCGTTTTTATTTGTACATGGTATTTGGACTCGTGCTGTTGATGCTTTTTTATTATATTTTTCTTCATATGTACTTTGGATGATGTCGTACGTTACGACTGCGCCCTTACACATTTCACGACGAAATTATAACGTTGCATCGGGCCTCGTTAAAAAAAAAAAAAAAATTGATCGTTTTACCTAACAAAATTTATTTGGTTTAAATCCGAGTGCTCGTTATGAAATAGTCAAATATGAAAAATATTTCTTCTATTTTTTCTTCTCTCTTTGTTCCTATGGCATTTTTTCCTTCTTTCTTTTTTGTTTTGAATATTCATTTGTTTACTCATAATATGACAAAAAAATGTAACGGTTTCTATGCAACGGTAAATCAGAATTTTGCTTTCATCGTGAAATTCGCTAAATGTGTGGTGTATTTTTGGCTCATCTGATTAGGTTTGACAACTTTGACTTCACTTTTTGATTGACTGCGTGATTGAAAACATATAATTTTTTTGGTCCCTTAAATTTAAAGTAGTTGCTACCATTTTTTTAATATCGGGGAAAATCTTTAACCGATTTTGAAAAAGGTCAAATTAAAGGCTATATTGAATCTGGCCTAAAACATAATGAAATAGCAAAGAAGATTGGTCGAAGCCAAAACGTGGTAAGCAATTTTCTTCGTAATGAAGCCGATTACGGGAAAAAAATGAAAGGAGGAAAAAAATCTGCTACAACGGCATCAGAGAGGCGACTAATCCTTCGAACTGCTTCGAATTCCCACCTCTCTGCCAGTAAGATCAGGGATGAATGCGGTGTAAATGCTAGTTTGGCAACGGTAAAACGAGTTATTCGGAGTGCTAAACACTTAAAGAGATTAAAAATAAAAAAAAACCTCCTCTCAATGATGCACGGAAGGAAGCGCGACTTCGATTTGCGCGGGATCACATGACATGGAACAAGGAGTGGAAGGCTGTGGTCTTCTCCGACGAAAAAAAGTTCAATCTCGACGGACCGGATGGCTACAACTATTATTTTCACGATATGCGAAAAGAGGAATGCTTTTTGAGTCGTCATCACTCCTGTACAGGAGGCGTAATGGTTTGTGGAGCCATATCGTTTTATGGTATGAAGGGGGAAGACAATTTCAGGACTCGGCGACCCTGGTTGAAGCGATTAAAAAAGCCTGGTCAGCTATTTCACTGAGTGAAATTGAAAAATATTACGATTCCATATCAACTCGAATGTTTGAAATAATTAAGAATAAGGGTGGTCATACCAAATATTAAATAATGCAGAAATAGTGTCTTTTATGATTGAAGTTACCAAGTGCCATGAAATATTGCTGTGAATAGTTTTGTTGGTCAAACCTATTCACTTGAGCCAAAAATTATGTAGATTTTCAGCTATGTTTTTGAAAATATAATAAAAAAAATATAAAAACCAAACCAAACAAAAAAAACTTTTGTATTTTATAAATCAGATCCCCAACTCGAAGCGAACAGACGAGTTTTTTTGTGCTCTCCGTTTTGTTTTTGATTTAATAAAACACCGGCATTTTAATTATTTATATTTTATATATTTCTATTATTCTGTTCGCCTTCTCGGTTTATTTTTTATTTATCGCGAGTGCATGCTTGTGGTCTGTGCATTTTTGTTATTTAAATATTGTTTCTTTTAAACTTGTGTTCTTGTGCATTTTTGTTTGTGCGCTTGCGCTATTAGCTCTGTGGGTAAGCTTCTTGTTGTTGTTTTGTTGTTTATGTTTAACTGCACATCGCCTCTCTGGGGTGCAAGATTTCGTGGGCAAGCAAGCAATCTATAAATAGACTACTCTCGCACTCTCTCTCCTTTTTTTTTTCAACTTGCGCTTTGATCTTTTCTACTTTCTGCCGCTTGTTGGTGCTCTATACGCTTTTAATCTAATCTAAATAACTCTCTTTTTACATTTGGCTGCGTTATTACAGTAGAGACCCATAATAATGGACCATAAAATTGTCTGTTTTATAAAAACTTGCCAAATGCCAATTACGGCAAGTCAATCCAGCATACCTTGTTGGCTGTGTGATAATGTGCATTCTAAATGTGCGGGCTACACTGGTCTTGTGGGGGATGCTGTTGCCAAACGAAATGGTTTGCACTATAGTTGCGACTCGTGTAGGGAGATTGATGGTGAAATGCGGGCGTTTATGCGTCACACCAGGGCTTAAGGGGTCTGGCTTTAGGGGTCTGATTGTTGGTTTTCGTAAACTTAACGATCAGCTCACAGCCCTGGACACCCAATTTAATAGCCTTAAACTGTTAGATGAGTCTCCGGGGCCTAAAAAGCCCACTTCTTGTGATCTGCCGTTGCCTAATACCCTTCAGCCTCCAACTGCTATTCAGCAGCCTACTACACCGATTACACAGCAGCTCATCTCGTTTGTTACTCCGGTAAATGTGAGGTCTGCTGTGGACACTGATTCTGTCGTGATAAGTGTGACATCGGCACGAGAAAAACCAGTCGAATTATCCGTGTCGTCCGCTGTCGTGGGTGTTCCGAAAGGGCGACAGCAACAATTAAATTTACAACAGCCGCTAGAAGGCTCGTCGTCCGGACTATCGGCTGTTTTAGGTACCATAGTTAATAGTGTTCCCACTGTCCTACCTGTGGCACCTAAGCCTCTAGTCGGTGTTCCACCGAAGAGACTTATTTTTGTTTCTAGGTCCCCCTCACTTTTCATCAGATGAGGTAAAAGCCTTTATACAGGCAAAAATTCAAGGCGCAGGTATACTGGTGGAGAAATTTAAGTTCGCTTATGAAAGGGATATTGCGTCCTTTAAAATAAGTGTTCCGCCAGAAATATTTACTGATATTTGTTGTAAAGAGTTTTGGCCGGAGCACTTAATAGTAAAAGCATATAAGGCCAAAAAGAAAAATCGGACTCCGATTTTATTACCACCTATTTCTAATGGCGCATCAACTTTAGTTGCTGCGTCAAAAAACTAATTTCATCTTTCGAGCTTGCCTACCAGAATGTTAGACGTCTTAAATCTAAACTCGCTTAACTGTATTTAGACTCTCTTGCTTTTAATTTTCAAATTATCGCTTTTACTGAGACCTGGCTAAAGCCGGACATCTCAGACTCTTCAATTTTTACCTCCAAATACACCACTTACAGATGCGATCGAGCTTCCCGTATCGGAGGAGGAGTACTTATAGCTGTCGAGTCTGCTCTTTCGTCGGAACGCATTAATCTTCCCATCTCAGAGATTGAGTTGGTGGCTGTAAGAGTTGTATTTGGTACTTTTTCTATCTTTATTACATGTTCATATTTACCTCCTCTATCTAATTTGTCTACCTATCAAACCCATCTTAATGCTATTAAATCTGTCTGCTCCCTACTTTCTGATAGAGACCTTTTAGTAGTTCTTGGGGACTTTAATCTTCCTGTTGTCGAGTGGTCATCGCCATCAGACTCAAACTTTCTGTTGCCGTCATCGTCAAACGAATTTATTGATGGTTTACATGAAATGTCCTTACGTCAGGTTAATCGTGAGCGCAATTCAAGAAACAGATCTCTTGATCTAATTTTCGTGTTGGATTCGTTCAACAGTGTTGTGCACAGGATCAATCCGCTTACACTTCCTGAAGACCCTTTTCATCCAACTCTGGAAATGGTCATTGATTTACCAGCCAGAGTCCCTATCAAGGAATCGGAATTAGCTGAACGTATGCGTTGTTTCCGAAAGGCTGATTTTCATAAGCTAAATGATCTTATTCTGCAAGTCGACTGGTCCCAACTGTACAATTGCGCAGACATTGATGTTGCCTTGAAACTTTTTTGTGACACCTTGTACTCGATTTTTGATGTCTGCGTTTCTTTTGATCACCCAGCGAGGCCTGATAGGCCTCCCTGGTTCTCAAATGAACTGATAAGGTTAAACAACGTGAAGTCGAGGTGTTATAAAAAGTTTAAGAAATCGGGAAATCACTCGAATTTCTCCCGCTATGCAGTTGCCCGATCAAATTTTTCCACCCAAAATTCCATCTGCTATAAGAATTACCTTCGGCGTTGTCGCCTTTAATTTTCACATATTCCTAAGCAATTTTTTAACTTTGTCAATTCTAAACGAAAGACATCTACTTTGCCTTCTTCGGTTAAGTTTGCAGATGAGAGCGCGAACACTGATCCAGGCATAGCCGCTCTGTTCGCAAACTTTTTTCAAACTACCTACTCCTCCTCTAGGTATAATAAAAATCAGCCTTATCCTTATCAGTTACAGAGGTCAAACTGCATACTGCGCTGCAGCATTATGTAAACCTGTTTTAAAACTTTTTGAATTGTCCGTTAACACTTCATCTTTTCCGACCATTTGGAAGGAATCATACATTATCCCTCTCCATAAGAAAGGGAGTAAGTCCGATGTTGAAAAATATCTGGCCTTTACTAGCTCCCCTAGGCTGCAAATACCAGATTGGCAATGCTCCTGGTATCTGAGACAAATTTTGGTAAAGCAGTTTTGACAACCAGGTAAGGCTGTATGTTTCAAGATAAAATAGTCTGGAGAGACCATTTGGCTTTGACTTGCTCTCCTCGGCTGCCAGTGCCAGATTGTCATGGCTCCTGGTATCTGAGACAAGTTTTGGTAAAGCAGCTTTGACGGCCAGGTGCGGTTGAATGTTTTAAGACTAAATAGTCGGGTGAGACTATTTGGCTTTGACTAGCTCCCCAAGCAATACCAGATTGGCAGGGCTCCTGGTATCTGAGACAAGTTTTGGTAAAGCAGTTTTGACTTCCAAGACTAAATAGTCGGGTGAGACTATTTGGCTTTGACTAGCTTCCCCCAGGCTGCAAATGCCAGATTGGTAGGGCTCCTGGTATCTGAGACAAATTTTGGTAAAGCAGTTTTGACTTCCAGGTGAGGCTGATATGTTTTCAGACTAAATAGTCGGGTGGGACTATTTGGCTTTGACTAGCTCTCCCCTAGGCTGCCAAATACCAGATTGGCAGGGGCTCCTGGTATCTGAGACAAGTTTTGGTAAAGTTTTTTGGAGGCTGTATGTTTTCAGACTAAAGCCGGGTGACTTGGCTTTAATTAGAAATGCCAGTTGGTAGGTGTATCTGAGACAAATTTTGGTAAAGCAGTTTTGACTTCCAGGTGAGGCTATATGTTTTCAGACTAAATAGTCGGGTGAGACTATTTGGCTTTGACTAGCTCCCCTAGGCTGCAAATACCAGATTGGCAGGGCTCCTGGTATCTGAGACAAGTTTTGGTAAAGCAGCTTTGACGGCCAGGTGCGGTTGAATGTTTTAAGACTAAATAGTCGGGTGAGACTATTTGGCTTTGACTAGCTCCCCTAGGCTGCAAATGCCAGATTGGCAGGGCTCCTGGTATCTGAGACAAGATTTGGTAAAGCAGTTTTGACTTCCAGGTGAGGCTGAATGTTTTAAAACTAAATAGTCGGGTGAGACTGTTTGGATTTGACTAGCTCCCCTAGGCTGCAAATGCCAGATTGGCAGGCCTCCTGGTATCTGAGATAAATTTTGGTAAAGCAGTTTTGACTTCCAGGTGAGGCTGTATGTTTTCAGACTAAATGGTCGGGTGAGACTATTTGGCTTTGACTAGCTCCCCTAGGCTGCAAATGCCAGATTGGCAGGGCTCCTGGTATCTGAGACAAGTTTTGGTAAAGCAGCTTTGACGGCCAGGTGCGGTTGAATGTTTTAAGACTAAATAGTCGGGTGAGACTATTTGGCTTTGACTAGCTCCCCTAGGCTGCAAATACCAGATTGGCAATGCTCCTAGTATCTAAGTTAAGTTTTGGTAATGCAGTTTTACTTCCTGGTGAGGCTGTGAGACTATTTGGCTTTGACTAGCTCCCCTACGCTGCAAATACCAGATTGGCATGGCTCCTGGTATCTGAGACAAGTTTTGGTAAAGCAGTTTTGACTTCCAAGTGAGGCTGAATGTTTTCAGACTAAATGGTCGGGTGAGACTATTTGGCTTTGACTAGCTCCCCTAGGCTGCAAATGCCAGATTGGCAGGGCTCCTGGTATCTGAGACAAATTTTGGTAAAGCAGTTTTGACTTCCAGGTGAGGCTGTATGTTTTCAGACTAAATGGTCGGGTGAGACTATTTGGCTTTGACTAGCTCCCCTAGGCTGCAAATGCCAGATTGGCAATGCTCCTAGTATCTAAGTCAAGTTTTGGCAAAGCAGTTTTGACTTCCATGTGAGGCTGTATGTGTACCGACTAAATAGTCGGGTGAGACTATTTGGCTTTTACTTGCTCCCCCTAGGCTGCAAATGCCAGACTGTGAGGGCTGCTGGTATCTGAGACAAGTTTTGGTAAAGCAGTTTTACTTCCTGGTGAGGCTTTTGTGAGACTATTTGGCTTTGACTAGCTCCCCTAGGCTGCAAATACCAGATTGGCAGGGCTACTGGTATCTGAGACAAGTTTTGGTAAAGCAGTTTTGACTTCCAAGTGAGGCTGTATGTTTTCAGACTAAATGGTCGGGTGAGACTATTTGGCTTTGACTAGCTCCTCTAGGCTGCAAATGCCAGATTGGCAGGGGTCCTGGTATCTGAGACAAGTTTTGGCAAAGCAGTTTTGACTTCCATGTGAGGCTGTATGTGTACAGACTGAATAGTCGGGTGAGACTATTTGGCATTGACTAGCTCCCCTAGGCTGCAGATGCCAGATTGGCAGGGCTCCTGGTATCTGAGACAAGTTTTGGTAAAGCAGTTTTGACTTCCAAGTCAGACTGTATGTTTTCAGACTAAACAGTCGGGTGAGACTATTTGGCTTTTACCAGCTCCCCTAGGCTGCAAATGCCAGATTGCCGGGGCTCCTGGTATCTGAGACAAGTTTTGGTAAAGCAGTTTTGACTTCCAGGTGAGGCTGAATGTTTTAAGACTAAATAGTCGGGTGAGACTGTTTGGCTTTGACTAGCTCCCCTAGGCTGCAAATGCCAGATTGGCAGGCCTCCTGGTATCTGAGACAAATTTTAATAAAGCAGTTTTGACTTCCAGGTGAGGCTGTATGTTTTCAGACTAAATGGTCGGGTGAGACTATTTGGCTTTGACTAGCTCCTCTAGGCTGCAAATGCCAGATTGGCAGGGGTCCTGGTATCTGAGACAAGTTTTGGTAAAGCAGTTTTGACTTCCAGGTGAGGCTATATGTTTTAAGATTAAATAGTCGGGTGAGACTATTTGGCTTTGACTAGCTCCCCTAGGCTGCAAATGCCAGATTGGCAGGGCTCCTGGTATCTGAGACAAGTTTTGGTAAAGCAGTTTTGACTTCCAGGTGAGGCTGAATGTTTTAAGACTAAATAGTCGGGTGAGACTGTTTGGCTTTGACTAGCTCCCCTAGGCTGCACATGCCCGATTGGCAATGCTCCTGGTATCTGAGACAAGTTTTGGTAAAGCAGTTTTGACTTCCAGGTTAGACTAAATAGTCAGGGTGAGACTATTTGGCATTGACTAGCTCCCCTAGGCTGCAGATGCCAGATTGGCAGGGCTCCTGGTATCTGAGACAAGTTTTGGTAAAGCAGTTTTGACTTCCAGGTGAGGCTGAATGTTTTAAGACTAAATAGTCGGGTGAGACTGTTTGGCTTTGACTAGCTCCCCTAGGCTGCAAATGCCAGATTGGCAGGCCTCCTGGTATCTGAGACAAATTTTGGTAAAGCAGTTTTGACTTCCAGGTGAGGCTGTATGTTTTCAGACTAAATGGTCGGGTGAGACTATTTGGCTTTGACTAGCTCCCCTAGGCTGCAAATGCCAGATTGGCAGGCCTCCTGGTATTTGAGACAAATTTTGGTAAAGCAGTTTTGACTTCCAGGTGAGGCTGTATGTTTTCAGACTTAATAGTCGGGTGAGACTATTTGGCTTTGACTAGCTCCCCTAAGCTGCAGATGCCAGATTGGCAGGGCTCCTGGTATCTGAGACAAGATTTGGTAAAGCAGTTTTGACTTCCAGGTGAGGCTGAATGTTTTAAGACTAAATAGTCGGGTGAGACTGTTTGGCTTTGACTAGCTCCCCTAGGCTGCAAATGCCAGATTGGCAGGCCTCCTGGTATCTGAGACAAATTTTGGTAAAGCAGTTTTGACTTCCAGGTGAGGCTGTATGTTTTCAGACTAAATGGTCGGGTGAGACTATTTGGCTTTGACTAGCTCCCCTAGGCTGCAAATGCCAGATTGGCAGGCCTCCTGGTATTTGAGACAAATTTTGGTAAAGCAGTTTTGACTTCCAGGTGAGGCTGTATGTTTTCAGACTGAATAGTCGGGTGAGACTATTTGGCTTTGACTAGCTCCCCTAAGCTGCAAATGCCAGATTGGCAGGGGTCCTGGTATCTGAGTCAAGTTTTGGCAAAGCAGTTTTGACTTCCATGTGAGGCTGTATGTGTACAGACTGAATAGTCGGGTGAGACTTTTTGGCTTTGACCTGCTCCCCCAGGCTGCAATGCCAAATTGGCAGGGCTCCTGGTATCTGAGACAAGTTTTGGTAAAGCAGTTTTACTTCCTGGTGAGGCTGTGAGACTATTTGGCTTTGACTAGCTCCCCTAGGCTGCACATGCCAGATTGGCAGGCCTCCTGGTATCTGAGACAAATTTTGGTAAAGCAGTTTTGACTTCCAGGTGAGGCTGTATGTTTTCAGACTGAATAGTCGGGTGAGACTATTTGGCTTTGACTAGCTAGCTCCCCTAAGCTGCAAATGCCAGATTGGCAGGGGTCCTGGTATCTGAGACAAGTTTTGGTAAAGCAGTTTTGACTTCCAGGTGAGGCTGTATGTGTACAGACTAAATAGTCGGGTGAGACTATTTGGCATTGACTAGCTCCCTAGGCTGCAGATGCCAGATTGGCAGGGCTGCTGGTATCTGAGACAAGTTTTGGTAAAGCAGTTTTGACTTCCTGGTGAGGCTGTGAGACTATTTGGCTTTGACTAGCTCCCCTAGGCTGCACATGCCAGATTGGCAGGGCTCCTGGCATCTGAGACAAGTTTTGGTAAAGCAGTTTTGACTTCCAAGTGAGGCTGTATGTTTTCAGACTAAATGGTCGGGTGAGACTGTTTGGCTTTTGACTAGCTCCCCTAGGCTGCAAATGCCAGATTGGCAATGCTCCTAGTATCTAAGTCAAGTTTTGCAAAGCAGTTTTGACTTCCAGGTGAGGCTGTATGTTTACAGACTAAATAGTCGGGTGAGACTATTTGGCTTTGACTAGCTCCCCTAGGCTGCAAATGCCAGACTGTGAGGGCTGCTGGTATCTGAGACAAGTTTTGGTAAAGCAGTTTTTACTTCCTGGTGAGGCTGTTTTTTTTGTGAGACTATTTGGCTTTGACTAGCTCCCCTAGGCTGCAAATACCAGATTGGCAGGGCTCCTGGTATCTGAGACAAGGTTTGGTAAAGCAGTTTTGACTTCCAGGTGAGGCTGTATGTTTTCAGACTAAATGGTCGGGTGAGACTATTTGGCTTTGACTAGCTCCCCTAGGCTGCAAATGCCAGATTGGCAATGCTCCTGGTATCTAAGTCAAGTTTTGGCAAAGCAGTTTTGACTTCCAGGTGAGGCTGTATGTTTTCAGACTGAATAGTCGGGTGAGACTATTTGGCTTTGACTAGCTCCCCTAAGCTGCAAATGCCAGATTGGCAGGCCTCCTGGTATCTGAGTCAAGTTTTGGCAAAGCAGTTTTGACTTCCATGTGAGGCTGTATGTTACAGACTAAATGGTCGGGTGAGACTATTTGGCTTTGACTAGCTCCCCTAGGCTGCAAATGCCAGGTTGGCAGGGCTCCTGGTATCTGAGACAAGGTTTGGTAAAGCAGTTTTGACTTCCAAGTGAGGCTGTATGTTTTCAGACTAAATGGTCGGGCGAGACTATTTGGCTTTGACTAGCTCCCCTAGGCTGCAAATGCCAGATTGGCAGGCCTCCTGGTATCTGAGTCAAGTTTTGGCAAAGCAGTTTTGACTTCCATGTGAGGCTGTATGTGTACAGACTGAATAGTCGGGTGAGACTATTTGGCTTTTGATTGCTCCCCTAGGCTGCAAATGCCAGACTGTGAGGGCTGCTGGTATCTGAGACAAGTTTTGGTAAAGCAGTTTTACTTCCTGGTGAGGCTGTGAGACTATTTGGCTTTGACCAGCTCCCCTAGGCTGCAAATGCCAGACTGTGAGGGCTGTTGGTATCTGAGACAAATTTTGCTAAAGCAATTTTGGCGGCCAGGTGGGCCTGTATATTTTAAGATGGAAAAGTCGTGTGAGACTGTTTGGCTTTGACTAGCTCCCCTAGGCTGCAAATACCAGATTGGCAATGCTCCTAGTATCTAAGTCAAGTTTTGGCAAAGCAGTTTTGACTTCCATGTGAGGCTGTATGTGTACAGACTGAATAGTCGGGTGTGACTATTTGGCTTTTACTTGCTCCCCTAGGCTGCAAATGCCAGACTGTGAGGGCTGCTGGTATCTGAGACAAGTTTTGGTAAAGCAGTTTTACTTCCTGGTGAGGCTGTGAGACTATTTGGCTTTGACTAGCTCCCCTAGGCTGCAAATACTAGATTGGCAGGGCTCCTGGTATCTGAGACAAGTTTTGGTAAAGCAGTTTTGACTTCCAAGTGAGGCTGTATGTTTTCAGACTAAATGGTCGGGTGAGACTATTTGGCTTTGACTAGCTCCCCTTGGCTGCAAATGCCAGATTGGCAGGCCTCCTGGTATCTGAGACAAATTTTAATAAAGCAGTTTTGACTTCCAGGTGAGGCTATATGTTTTCAGAGTAAATGGTCGGGTGAGACTATTTGGCTTTGACTAGCTCCCCTAGGCTGCAAATGCGAGATTGGCAGGGGTCCTGGTATCTGAGACAAGTTTTGGCAAAGCAGTTTTGAATTCCATGTGAGGCTGTATGAGTACAGACTGAATAGTCGGGTGAGACTATTTGGCATTGACTAGCTCCCCTAGGCTGCAGATGCCAGATTGGCAGGGCTCCTGGTATCTGAGACAAGTTTTGGTAAAGCAGTTTTGACTTCCAAGTCAGACTGTATGTTTTCAAACTAAACAGTCGGGTGAGACTATTTGGCTTTTACCAGCTCCCCTAGGCTGCACATGCCAGATTGGCGGGGCTCCTGGTATCTGAGACAAGTTTTGGTAAAGCAGTTTTGACTTCCAGGTGAGGCTGAATGTTTTAAGACTAAATAGTCGGGTGAGACTGTTTGGCTTTGACTAGCTCCCCTAGGCTGCAAATGCCAGATTGGCAGGGGTCCTGGTATCTGAGACAAGTTTTGGCAAAGCAGTTTTGAATTCCATGTGAGGCTGTATGTGTACAGACTGAATAGTCGGGTGAGACTATTTGGCATTGACTAGCTCCCCTAGGCTGCAGATGCCAGATTGGCAGGGCTCCTGGTATCTGAGACAAGTTTTGGTAAAGCAGTTTTGACTTCCAAGTCAGACTGTATGTTTTCAAACTAAACAGTCGGGTGAGACTATTTGGCTTTTACCAGCTCCCCTAGGCTGCAAATGCCAGATTGGCAATGCTCCTAGTATCTAAGTCAAGTTTTGGCAAAGCAGTTTTGACTTTCATGTGAGGCTGTATGTGTACAGACTGAATAGTCGGGTGAGACTATTTGGCTTTGACTAGCTCCCCTAGGCTGCAAATGCCAGACTGTGAGGGCTGCTGGTATCTGAGACAAGTTTTGGTAAAGCAGTTTTACTTCCTGGTGAGGCTGTGAGACTATTTGGCTTTGACTAGCTCCCCTAGGCTGCAAATACCAGATTGGCAGGGCTCCTGGTATCTGAGACAAGGTTTGGTAAAGCAGTTTTGACTTCCAAGTGAGGCTGTATGTTTTCAGACTAAATGGTCGGGTGAGACTATTTGGCTTTGACTAGCTCCCCTAGGCTGCAAATGCCAGATTGGCAGGCCTCCTGGTATCTGAGTCAAGTTTTGGCAAAGCAGTTTTGACTTCCATGTGAGGCTGTATGTGTACAGACTAAATGGTCGGGTGAGACTATTTGGCTTTGACTAGCTCCCCTAGGCTGCAAATGCCAGATTGGCAGGGCTCCTGGTATCTGAGACAAGGTTTGGTAAAGCAGTTTTGACTTCCAAGTGAGGCTGTATGTTTTCAGACTAAATGGTCGGGTGAGACTATTTGGCTTTGACTAGCTCCCCTAGGCTGCAAATGCCAGATTGGCAGGCCTCCTGTTATCTGAGACAAATTTTGGTAAAGCAGTTTTGACTTCCAAGTCAGGCTGTATGTTTTCAGACTAAATGGTCGGGTGAGACTATTTGGCTTTGACTAGCTCCCCTAGGCTGCAAATGCCAGATTGGCAGGCCTCCTGGTATCTGAGTCAAGTTTTGGCAAAGCAGTTTTGACTTCCATGTGAGGCTGTATGTGTACAGACTGAATAGTCGGGTGAGACTATTTGGCATTGACTAGCTCCCCTAGGCTGCAGATGCCAGACTGTGAGGGCTGCTGGTATCTGAGACAAGTTTTGGTAAAGCAGTTTTACTTCCTGGTGAGGCTGTGAGACTATTTGGCTTTGACTAGCTCCCCTTGGCTGCAAATACCAGATTGCCAGGGCTCCTGGTATCTGAGACAAGTTTTGGTAAAGCAGTTTTGACTTCCAAGTGAGGCTGTATGTTTTCAGACTAAATGGTCGGGTGAGACTATTTGGCGTTGACTAGCTCCCCTAGGCTGCAAATGCCAGATTGGCAGGGCTCCTGGTATCTGAGACAAGTTTTGGTAAAGCAGTTTTGACTTCCAGGTGAGGCTGTATGTTTTCAGACCAAATGGTCGGGTGAGACTATTTGGCTTTGACTAGCTCCCCTAGGCTGCAAATGCCAGATTGGCAATGCTCCTAGTATCTAAGTCAAGTTTTGGCAAAGCAGTTTTAACTTCCATGTGAGGCTGTATGTGTACAGACTGAATAGTCGGGTGAGACTATTTGGATTTACTTGCTCCCCTAGGCTGCAGATGCCAGACTGTGAGGGCTGCTGGTATTTGAGACAAGTTTTGGTAAAGCAGTTTTACTTCCTGGTGAGGCTGTGAGACTATTTGGCTTTGACTAGCTCCCCTTGGCTGCAAATACCAGATTGCCAGGGCTCCTGGTATCTGAGACAAGTTTTGGTAAAGCAGTTTTGACTTCCAAGTGAGGCTGTATGTTTTCAGACTAAATGGTCGGGTGAGACTATTTGGCTTTGACTAGCTCCCCTAGGCTGCAAATGCCAGATTGGCAGGGCTCCTGGTATCTGAGACAAGTTTTGGTAAAGCAGTTTTGACTTCCAGGTGAGGCTGTATGTTTTCAGACTAAATGGTCGGGTGAGACTATTTGGCTTTGACTAGCTCCCCTAGGCTGCAAATGCCAGATTGGCAGGGGTCCTGGTATCTGAGACAAGTTTTGGCAAAGCAGTTTTGAATTCCATGTGAGGTTGTATGTGTACAGACTGAATAGTCGGGTGAGACTATTTGGCATTGACTAGCTCCCCTAGGCTGCAGATGCCAGATTGGCAGGGCTCCTGGTATCTGAGACAAGTTTTGGTAAAGCAGTTTTGACTTCCAAGTGAGGCTGTATGTTTTCAGACTAAATGGTCGGGTGAGACTATTTGGCATTGACTAGCTCCCCTAGGCTGCAAATGCCAGACTGTGAGGGCTGCTGGTATCTGAGACAAGTTTTGGTAAAGCAGTTTTACTTCCTGGTGAAGCTGTGAGACTATTTGGCTTTGACTAGCTCCCCTAGGCTGCAAATGCCAGACTGTGAGGGCTGCTGGTATCTGAGACAAATTTTGCTAAAGCAATTTTGGCGGCCAGGTGGGCCTGTATATTTTAAGATGGAAAAGTCGTGTGAGACTGTTTGGCTTTGACTAGCTCCCCTAGGCTGCAAATACCAGATTGGCAATCCTCCTAGTATCTAAGTCAAGTTTTGGCAAAGCAGTTTTGACTTCCATGTGAGGCTGTATGTGTACAGACTGAATAGTCGGGTGAGACTATTTGGCTTTTACTTGCTCCCCTAGGCTGCAAATGCCAGACTGTGGGGGGCTGCTGGTATCTGAGACAAGTTTTGGTAAAGCAGTTTTACTTCCTGGTGAGGCTGTGAGACTATTTGGCTTTGACTAGCTCCCCTAGGCTGCAAATACTAGATTGGCAGGGCTCCTGGTATCTGAGACAAGTTTTGGTAAAGCAGTTTTGACTTCCAAGTGAGGCTGTATGTTTTCAGACTAAATGGTCGGGTGAGACTATTTGGCTTTGACTAGCTCCCCTAGGCTGCAAATGCCAGATTGGCAGGCCTCCTGGTATCTGAGACAAATTTTTAATAAATCAGTTTTGACTTCCAGGTGAGGCTATATGTTTTCAGAGTAAATGGTCGGGTGAGACTATTTGGCTTTGACTAGCTCCCCTAGGGCTGCAAATGCCAGATTGGCAGGGGTCCTGGTATCTGAGACAAGTTTTGGCAAAGCAGTTTTGAATTCCATGTGAGGTTGTATGTGTACAGACTGAATAGTCGGGTGAGACTATTTGGCATTGACTAGCTCCCCTAGGCTGCAGATGCCAGATTGGCAGGGCTCCTGGTATCTGAGACAAGTTTTGGTAAAGCAGTTTTGACTTCCAAGTGAGGCTGTATGTTTTCAGACTAAATGGTCGGGTGAGACTATTTGGCATTGACTAGCTCCCCTAGGCTGCAAATGCCAGACTGTGAGGGCTGCTGGTATCTGAGACAAGTTTTGGTAAAGCAGTTTTACTTCCTGGTGAGGCTGTGAGACTATTTGGCTTTGACTAGCTCCCCTAGGCTGCAAATGCCAGATTGGCAGGCCTCCTGGTAACTGAGACAAATTTTGGTAAAGCAGTTTTGACTTCCAGGTGAGGCTGTATGTTTAAAGATGGAATAGTCGGGTGAGACTATTTGGCTTTGACTAGCTCCCCTAGGCTGCAAATGCCAGATTGGCAGGCCTCCTGGTATCTGAGACAAATTTTAATAAAGCAGTTTTGACTTCCAGGTGAGGCTGTATGTTTTCAGACTAAATGGTCGGGTAAGACTATTTGGCTTTGACTAGCTCCCCTAGGCTGCAAATGCCAGACTGTGAGGGCTGCTGGTATCTGAGACAAGTTTTGGTAAAGCAGTTTTACTTCCTGGTGAGGCTGTGAGACTATTTGGCTTTGACTAGCTCCCCTAGGCTGCAAATACTAGATTGGCAGGGCTCCTGGTATCTGAGACAAGTTTTGGTAAAGCAGTTTTGACTTCCAAGTGAGGCTGTATGTTTTCAGACTAAATGGTCGGGTGAGACTATTTGGCTTTGACTAGCTCCCCTAAGCTGCAAATGCCAGATTGGCAGGCCTCCTGGTATCTGAGACAAATTTTAATAAAGCAGTTTTGACTTCCAGGTGAGGCTGTATGTTTTCAGACTAAATGGTCGGGTGAGACTATTTGGCTTTGACTAGCTCCCCTAGGCTGCAAATGCCAGATTGGCAGGGGTCCTGGTATCTGAGACAAGTTTTGGCAAAGCAGTTTTGAATTCCATGTGAGGTTGTATGTGTACAGACTGAATAGTCGGGTGAGACTATTTGGCATTGACTAGCTCCCCTAGGCTGCAGATGCCAGATTGGCAGGGCTCCTGGTATCTGAGACAAGTTTTGGTAAAGCAGTTTTGACTTCCAAGTCAGACTGTATGTTTTCAGACTAAACAGTCGGGTGAGACTATTTGGCTTTTACCAGCTCCCCTAGGCTGCAAACGCCAGATTGGCGGGGCTCCTGGTATCTGAGACAAGTTTTGGTAAAGCAGTTTTGACTTCCAGGTGAGGCTGAATGTTTTAAGACTAAATAGTCGGGTGAGACTGTTTGGCTTTGACTAGCTCCCCTAGGCTGCAAATGCCAGATTGACAGGGGTCCTGGTATCTGAGACAAGTTTTGGTAAAGCAGTTTTGACTTCCGGGTGAGGCTGAATGTTTTAAGACTAAATAGTCGGGTGAGACTGTTTGGCTTTGACTAGCTCCCCTAGGCTGCAAATACCAGATTGGCAATCCTCCTAGTATCTAAGTCAAGTTTTGGCAAAGCAGTTTTGACTTCCATGTGAGGCTGTATGTGTACAGACTGAATAGTCGGGTGAGACTATTTGGCTTTTACTTGCTCCCCTAGGCTGCAAATGCCAGACTGTGGGGGCTGCTGGTATCTGAGACAAGTTTTGGTAAAGCAGTTTTACTTCCTGGTGAGGCTGTGAGACTATTTGGCTTTGACTAGCTCCCCTAGGCTGCAAATACTAGATTGGCAGGGCTCCTGGTATCTGAGACAAGTTTTGGTAAAGCAGTTTTGACTTCCAAGTGAGGCTGTATGTTTTCAGACTAAATGGTCGGGTGAGACTATTTGGCTTTGACTAGCTCCCCTAGGCTGCAAATGCCAGATTGGCAGGCCTCCTGGTATCTGAGACAAGTTTTGGTAAAGCAGTTTTGACTTCCAGGTGAGGCTGAATGTTTTAAGACTAAATAGTCGGGTGAGACTGTTTGGCTTTGACTAGCTCCCCTAGGCTGCAAATGCCAGATTGGCAGGGGTCCTGGTATCTGAGACAAGTTTTGGCAAAGCAGTTTTGAATTCCATGTGAGGCTGTATGTGTACAGACTGAATAGTCGGGTGAGACTATTTGGCATTGACTAGCTCCCCTAGGCTGCAGATGCCAGATTGGCAGGGCTCCTGGTATCTGAGACAAGTTTTGGTAAAGCAGTTTTGACTTCCAAGTCAGACTGTATGTTTTCAGACTAAACAGTCGGGTGAGACTATTTGGCTTTTACCAGCTCCCCTAGGCTGCAAACGCCAGATTGGCGGGGCTCCTGGTATCTGAGACAAGTTTTGGTAAAGCAGTTTTGACTTCCAGGTGAGGCTGAATGTTTTAAGACTAAATAGTCGGGTGAGACTGTTTGGCTTTGACTAGCTCCCCTAGGCTGCAAATGCCAGATTGGCAGGGGTCCTGGTATCTGAGACAAGTTTTGGCAAAGCAGTTTTGAATTCCATGTGAGGCTGTATGTGTACAGACTGAATAGTCGGGTGAGACTATTTGGCATTGACTAGCTCCCCTAGGCTGCAGATGCCAGATTGGCAGGGCTCCTGGTATCTGAGACAAGTTTTGGTAAAGCAGTTTTGACTTCCAAGTCAGACTGTATGTTTTCAGACTAAACAGTCGGGTGAGACTGTTTGGCTTTGACTAGCTCCCCTAGGCTGCACATGCCCGATTGGCAATGCTCCTGGTATCTGAGACAAATTTTGCTAAAGCAATTTTGGCGGCCAGGTGGGCCTGTATATTTTAAGATGGAAAAGTCGGGTGAGACTGTTTGGCTTTGACTAGCTCCCCTAGGCTGCAAATACCAGATTGGCAATGCTCCTAGTATCTAAGTCAAGTTTTTGCAAAGCAGTTTTGACTTCCATGTGAGGCTGTATGTGTACAGACTGAATAGTCGGGTGAGACTATTTGGCTTTTGATTGCTCCCCTAGGCTGCAAATGCCAGACTGTGAGGGCTGCTGGTATCTGAGACAAGTTTTGGTAAAGCAGTTTTACTTCCTGGTGAGGCTGTGAGACTATTTGGCTTTGACCAGCTCCCCTAGGCTGCAAATGCCAGACTGTGAGGGCTGTTGGTATCTGAGACAAATTTTGCTAAAGCAATTTTGACGTCAGGTGGGCCTGTATATTTTAAGATGGAAAAGTCGTGTGAGACTGTTTGGCTTTGACTAGCTCCCCCTAGGCTGCAAATACCAGATTGGCAATGCTCCTAGTATCTAAGTCAAGTTTTGGCAAAGCAGTTTTGAATTCCATGTGAGGCTGTATGTGTACAGACTGAATAGTCGGGTGAGACTATTTGGCATTGACTAGCTCCCCTAGGCTGCTGATGCCAGATTGGCAGGGCTCCTGGTATCTGAGACAAGTTTTGGTAAAGCAGTTTTGACTTCCAGGTCAGACTGTATGTTTTCAGACTAAACAGTCGGGTGAGACTATTTGGCTTTTACCAGCTCCCCTAGGCTGCAAACGCCAGATTGGCGGGGCTCCTGGTATCTGAGACAAGTTTTGGTAAAGCAGTTTTGACTTCCAGGTGAGGCTGAATGTTTTAAGACTAAATAGTCGGGTGAGACTGTTTGGCTTTGACTAGCTCCCCTAGGCTGCAAATGCCAGATTGGCAGGGGTCCTGGTATCTGAGACAAGTTTTGGCAAATCAGTTTTGAATTCCATGTGAGGCTGTATGTGTACAGACTGAATAGTCGGGTGAGACTATTTTGCATTGACTAGCTCCCCTAGGCTGCAGATGCCAGATTGGCAGGGCTCCTGGTATCTGAGACAAGTTTTGGTAAAGCAGTTTTGACTTCCAAGTCAGACTGTATGTTTTCAGACTAAACAGTCGGGTGAGACTATTTGGCTTTTACCAGCTCCCCTAGGCTGCAAATGCCAGATTGGCGGGGCTCCTGGTATCTGAGACAAGTTTTGGTAAAGCAGTTTTGACTTCCAGGTGAGGCTGAATGTTTTAAGACTAAATAGTCGGGTGAGACTGTTTGGCTTTGACTAGCTCCCCTAGGCTGCACATGCCCGATTGGCAATGCTCCTGGTATCTGAGACAAATTTTGCTAAAAGCAATTTTGGCGGCCAGGTGAGCCTGTATATTTTAAGATGGAAAAGTCGTGTGAGACTGTTTGGCTTTGACTAGCTCCCCTAGGCTGCAAATACCAGATTGGCAATGCTCCTAGTATCTAAGTCAAGTTTTTGCAAAGCAGTTTTGACTTCCATGTGAGGCTGTATGTGTACAGACTGAATAGTCGGGTGAGACTATTTGGCTTTTGATTGCTCCCCTAGGCTGCAAATGCCAGACTGTGAGGGCTGCTGGTATCTGAGACAAGTTTTGGTAAAGCAGTTTTACTTCCTTGTGAGGCTGTGAGACTATTTGGCTTTGACCAGCTCCCCTAGGCTGCAAATGCCAGACTGTGAAGGCTGTTGGTATCTGAGACAAATTTTGCTAAAGCAATTTTGGCGGCCAGGTGGGCCTGTATATTTTAAGATGGAAAAGTCGTGTGAGACTGTTTGGCTTTGACTAGCTCCCCTAGGCTGCAAATACCAGATTGGCAATGCTCCTAGTATCTAAGTCAAGTTTTGGCAAAGCAGTTTTGACTTTCATGTGAGGCTGTATGTGTACAGACTGAATAGTCGGGTGAGACTATTTGGCTTTTACTTGCTCCCCTAGGCTGCAAATGCCAGACTGTGGGGGCTGCTGGTATCTGAGACAAGTTTTGGTAAAGCAGTTTTACTTCCTGGTGAGGCTGTGAGACTATTCGGCTTTGACTAGCTCCCCTAGGCTGCAAATACTAGATTGGCAGGGCTCCTGGTATCTGAGACAAGTTTTGGTAAAGCAGTTTTGACTTCCAAGTGAGGCTGTATGTTTTCAGACTAAATGGTCGGGTGAGACTATTTGGCTTTGACTAGCTCCCCTTGGCTGCAAATGCCAGATTGGCAGGCCTCCTGGTATCTGAGACAAATTTTAATAAAGCAGTTTTGACTTCCAGGTGAGGCTATATGTTTTCAGAGTAAATGGTCGGGTGAGACTATTTGGCTTTGACTAGCTCCCCTAGGCTGCAAATGCCAGATTGGCAGGGGTCCTGGTATCTGAGACAAGTTTTGGCAAAGCAGTTTTGAATTCCATGTGAGGCTGTATGAGTACAGACTGAATAGTCGGGTGAGACTATTTGGCATTGACTAGCTCCCCTAGGCTGCAGATGCCAGATTGGCAGGGCTCCTGGTATCTGAGACAAGTTTTGGTAAAGCAGTTTTGACTTCCAAGTCAGACTGTATGTTTTCAGACTAAACAGTCGGGTGAGACTATTTGGCTTTTACCAGCTCCCCTAGGCTGCAAATGCCAGATTGGCAGGCCTCCTGGTATCTGAGACAAATTTTAATAAAGCAGTTTTGACTTCCAGGTGAGGCTATATGTTTTCAGAGTAAATGGTCGGGTGAGACTATTTGGCTTTGACTAGCTCCCCTAGGCTGCAAATGCCAGATTGGCAGGGGTCCTGGTATCTGAGACAAGTTTTGGCAAAGCAGTTTTGAATTCCATGTGAGGCTGTATGAGTACAGACTGAATAGTCGGGTGAGACTATTTGGCATTGACTAGCTCCCCTAGGCTGCAAATGCCAGATTGGCAGGGCTCCTGGTATCTGAGACAAGTTTTGGTAAAGCAGTTTTGACTTCCAAGTCAGACTGTATGTTTTCAGACTAAACAGTCGGGTGAGACTATTTGGCTTTTACCAGCTCCCCTAGGCTGCAAATGCCAGATTGGCGGGGCTCCTGGTATCTGAGACAAGTTTTGGTAAAGCAGTTTTGACTTCGAGGTGAGGCTGAATGTTTTAAGACTAAATAGTCGGGTGAGACTGTTTGGCTTTGACTAGCTCCCCTAGGCTGCAAACGCCAGATTGGCGGGGCTCCTGGTATCTGAGACAAGTTTTGGTAAAGCAGTTTTGACTTCCAGGTGAGGCTGAATGTTTTAAGACTAAATAGTCGGGTGAGACTGTTTGGCTTTGACTAGCTCCCCCTAGGCTGCAAATGCCAGATTGGCAGGGGTCCTGGTATCTGAGACAAGTTTTGGCAAAGCAGTTTTGAATTCCATGTGAGGCTGTATGTGTACAGACTGAATAGTCGGGTGAGACTATTTGGCATTGACTAGCTCCCCTAGGCTGCAGATGCCAGATTGGCAGGGCTCCTGGTATCTGAGACAAGTTTTGGTAAAGCAGTTTTGACTTCCAAGTCAGACTGTATGTTTTCAGACTAAACAGTCGGGTGAGACTATTTGGCTTTTACCAGCTCCCCTAGGCTGCAAATGCCAGATTGGCGGGGCTCCTGGTATCTGAGACAAGTTTTGGTAAAGCAGTTTTGACTTCCAGGTGAGGCTGAATGTTTTAAGACTAAATAGTCGGGTGAGACTGTTTGGCTTTGACTAGCTCCCCTAGGCTGCACATGCCCGATTGGCAATGCTCCTGGTATCTGAGACAAATTTTGCTAAAGCAATTTTGGCGGCCAGGTGGGCCTGTATATTTTAAGATGGAAAAGTCGGGTGAGACTGTTTGGCTTTGACTAGCTCCCCTAGGCTGCAAATACCAGATTGGCAATGCTCCTAGTATCTAAGTCAAGTTTTTGCAAAGCAGTTTTGACTTCCATGTGAGGCTGTATGTGTACAGACTGAATAGTCGGGTGAGACTATTTGGCTTTTGATTGCTCCCCTAGGCTGCAAATGCCAGACTGTGAGGGCTGCTGGTATCTGAGACAAGTTTTGGTAAAGCAGTTTTACTTCCTGGTGAGGCTGTGAGACTATTTGGCTTTGACCAGCTCCCCTAGGCTGCAAATGCCAGACTGTGAGGGCTGTTGGTATCTGAGACAAATTTTGCTAAAGCAATTTTGGCGGCCAGGTGGGCCTGTATATTTTAAGATGGAAAAGTCGTGTGAGACTGTTTGGCTTTGACTAGCTCCCCTAGGCTGCAAATACCAGATTGGCAATGCTCCTAGTATCTAAGTCAAGTTTTGGCAAAGCAGTTTTGACTTCCATGTGAGGCTGTATGTGTACAGACTGAATAGTCGGGTGAGACTATTTGGCTTTTACTTGCTCCCCCTAGGCTGCAAATGCCAGACTGTGGGGGGCTGCTGGTATCTGAGACAAGTTTTGGTAAAGCAGTTTTACTTCCTGGTGAGGCTGTGAGACTATTTGGCTTTGACTAGCTCCCCTAGGCTGCAAATACTAGATTGGCAGGGCTCCTGGTATCTGAGACAAGTTTTGGTAAAGCAGTTTTGACTTCCAAGTGAGGCTGTATGTTTTCAGACTAAATGGTCGGGTGAGACTATTTGGCTTTGACTAGCTCCCCTTGGCTGCAAATGCCAGATTGGCAGGCCTCCTGGTATCTGAGACAAATTTTAATAAAGCAGTTTTGACTTCCAGGTGAGGCTATATGTTTTCAGAGTAAATGGTCGGGTGAGACTATTTGGCTTTGACTAGCTCCCCTAGGCTGCAAATGCCAGATTGGCAGGGGTCCTGGTATCTGAGACAAGTTTTGGCAAAGCAGTTTTGAATTCCATGTGAGGCTGTATGAGTACAGACTGAATAGTCGGGTGAGACTATTTGGCATTGACTAGCTCCCCTAGGCTGCAGATGCCAGATTGGCAGGGCTCCTGGTATCTGAGACAAGTTTTGGTAAAGCAGTTTTGACTTCCAAGTCAGACTGTATGTTTTCAGACTAAACAGTCGGGTGAGACTATTTGGCTTTTACCAGCTCCCCTAGGCTGCAAATGCCAGATTGGCGGGGCTCCTGGTATCTGAGACAAGTTTTGGTAAAGCAGTTTTGACTTCCAGGTGAGGCTGAATGTTTTAAGACTAAATAGTCGGGTGAGACTGTTTGGCTTTGACTAGCTCCCCTAGGCTGCAAATGCCAGATTGGCAGGGGTCCTGGTATCTGAGACAAGTTTTGGCAAAGCAGTTTTGAATTCCATGTGAGGCTGTATGTGTACAGACTGAATAGTCGGGTGAGACTATTTGGCATTGACTAGCTCCCCTAGGCTGCAGATGCCAGATTGGCAGGGCTCCTGGTATCTGAGACAAGTTTTGGTAAAGCAGTTTTGACTTCCAAGTCAGACTGTATGTTTTCAAACTAAACAGTCGGGTGAGACTATTTGGCTTTTACCAGCTCCCCTAGGCTGCAAATGCCAGATTGGCAGGGGCTCCTGGTATCTGAGACAAGTTTTGGTAAAGCAGTTTTGACTTCCAGGTGAGGCTGAATGTTTTAAGACTAAATAGTCGGGTGAGACTGTTTGGCTTTGACTAGCTCCCCTAGGCTGCACATGCCCGATTGGCAATGCTCCTGGTATCTGAGACAAATTTTGCTAAAGCAATTTTGGCGGCCAGGTGGGCCTGTATATTTTTAAGATGGAAAAGTCGGGTGAGACTGTTTGGCTTTGACTAGCTCCCCTAGGCTGCAAATACCAGATTGGCAATGCTCCTAGTATCTAAGTCAAGTTTTGGCAAAGCAGTTTTGACTTCCATGTGAGGCTGTATGTGTACAGACTGAATAGTCGGGTGAGACTATTTGGCTTTTACTTGCTCCCCTAGGCTGCAAATGCCAGACTGTGAGGGCTGCTGGTATCTGAAACAAGTTTTGGTAAAGCAGTTTTACTTCCTGGTGAGGCTGTGAGACTATTTGGCTTTGTCTAGGTCCCCTTGGCTGCAAATACCAGATTGGCAGGGCTCCTGGTATCTGAGACAAGTTTTGGTAAAGCAGTTTTGACTTCCAAGTGAGGCTGTATGTTTTCAGACTAAATGGTCGGGTGAGACTATTTGGCTTTGACTAGCTCCCCTAGGCTGCAAATACCAGATTGGCAATGCTCCTAGTATCTAAGTCAAGTTTTGGCAAAGCAGTTTTGACTTCCATGTGAGGCTGTATGTGTACAGACTGAATAGTCGAGTGAGACTATTTGGCTTTTACTTGCTCCCCTAGGCTGCAAATGCCAGACTGTGAGGGCTGCTGGTATCTGAGACAAGTTTTGGTAAAGCAGTTTTACTTCCTGGTGAGGCTGTGAGACTATTTGGCTTTGACTAGCTCCCCTAGGCTGCAAATGCCAGATTGACAGGGCTCCTGGTATCTGAGACAAGTTTTGGTAAAGCAGTTTTGACTTCCAAGTGAGGCTGTATGTTTTCAGACTAAATGGTCGGGTGAGACTATTTGGCTTTGACTAGCTCCCCTAGGCTGCCAAAGCCAGATTGGCATGGCTCCTGGTATCTGAGACAAGTTTTGGTGAAGCAGTTTTGACTTCCAGGTGAGGCTGTATGTTTTCAGACTAAATGGTCGGGTGAGACTATTTGGCTTTGACTAGCTCCCCTAGGCTGCAAATGCCAGATTGGCAGGCCTCCTGGTATCTGAGACAAATTTTTATAAAGCAGTTTTGACTTCCAGGTGAGGCTGTATGTTTTCAGACTAAATGGTCGGGTGAGACTATTTGGCTTTGACTAGCTCCCCTAGGCTGCAAATGCCAGATTGGCAGGGGTCCTGGTATCTGAGTCAAGTTTTGGCAAAGCAGTTTGGACTTCCATGTGAGGCTGTATGTGTACAGACTGAATAGTCGGGTGAGACTATTTGGCATTGACTAGCTCCCCTAGGCTGCAAATACCAGATTGGCAGGGCTCCTGGTATCTGAGACAAATTTTAGTAAAGCAGTTTTGACTTCCAGGTGAGGCTGTATGTTTTCAGACTAAATGGTCAGGTGAGACTATTGGCTTTGACTTGCTCCCCTAGGCTGCAAATGCCAGATTGGCAATGCTCCTAGTATCTAAGTCAAGTTTTGGCAAAGCAGTTTTGACTTCCATGTGAGGCTGTATGTGTACAGACTGAATAGTCGAGTGAGACTATTTGGCTTTTACTTGCTCCCCTAGGCTGCAAATGCCAGACTGTGAGGGCTGCTGGTATCTGAGACAAGTTTTAGTAAAGCAGTTTTACTTCCTGGTGAGGCTGTGAGACTATTTGGCTTTGACTAGCTCCCCTAGGCTGCAAATGCCAGATTGACAGGGCTCCTGGTATCTGAGACAAGTTTTGGTAAAGCAGTTTTGACTTCCAGGTGAGGCTGAATGTTTTAAGACTAAATAGTCGGGTGAGACTGTTTGGCTTTGACTAGCTCCCCTAGGCTGCAAATGCCAGATTGGCAGGGGTCCTGGTATCTGAGACAAGTTTTGGCAAAGCAGTTTTGAATTCCATGTGAGGCTGTATGTGTACAGACTGAATAGTCGGGTGAGACTATTTGGCATTGACTAGCTCCCCTAGGCTGCAGATGCCAGATTGGCAGGGCTCCTGGTATCTGAGACAAGTTTTGGTAAAGCAGTTTTGACTTCCAAGTCAGACTGTATGTTTTCAGACTAAACAGTCGGGTGAGACTATTTGGCTTTTACCAGCTCCCCTAGGCTGCAAACGCCAGATTGGCGGGGCTCCTGGTATCTGAGACAAGTTTTGGTAAAGCAGTTTTGACTTCCAGGTGAGGCTGAATGTTTTAAGACTAAATAGTGGGGTGAGACTGTTTGGCTTTGACTAGCTCCCCTAGGCTGCAAATGCCAGATTGGCAGGGGTCCTGGTATCTGAGACAAGTTTTGGCAAAGCAGTTTTGAATTCCATGTGAGGCTGTATGTGTACAGACTGAATAGTCGGGTGAGACTATTTGGCATTGACTAGCTCCCCTAGGCTGCAGATGCCAGATTGGCAGGGCTCCTGGTATCTGAGACAAGTTTTGGTAAAGCAGTTTTGACTTCCAAGTCAGACTGTATGTTTTCAGACTAAACAGTCGGGTGAGACTATTTGGCTTTTACCAGCTCCCCTAGGCTGCAAATGCCAGATTGGCGGGGCTCCTGGTATCTGAGACAAGTTTTGGTAAAGCAGTTTTGACTTCCAGGTGAGGCTGAATGTTTTAAGACTAAATAGTCGGGTGAGACTATTTGGCTTTTGATTGCTCCCCTAGGCTGCAAATGCCAGACTGTGAGGGCTGCTGGTATCTGAGACAAGTTTTGGTAAAGCAGTTTTACTTCCTGGTGAGGCTGTGAGACTATTTGGCTTTGACCAGCTCCCCTAGGCTGCAAATGCCAGACTGTGAGGGCTGTTGGTATCTGAGACAAATTTTGCTAAAGCAATTTTGGCGGCCAGGTGGGCCTGTATATTTTAAGATGGAAAAGTCGTGTGAGACTGTTTGGCTTTGACTAGCTCCCCTAGGCTGCAAATACCAGATTGGCAATGCTCCTAGTATATAAGTCAAATTTTGGCAAAGCAGTTTTGACTTCCATGTGAGGCTGTATGTGTACAGACTGAATAGTCGGGTGAGACTATTTGGCTTTTACTTGCTCCCCTAGGCTGCAAATGCCAGACTGTGAGGGCTGCTGGTATCTGAGACAAGTTTTGGTAAAGCAGTTTTACTTCCTGGTGAGGCTGTGAGACTATTTGGCTTTGACTAGCTCCCCTAGGCTGCAAATACTAGATTGGCAGGGCTCCTGGTATCTGAGACAAGTTTTGGTAAAGCAGTTTTGACTTCCAAGTGAGGCTGTATGTTTTCAGACTAAATGGTCGGGTGAGACTATTTGGCTTTGACTAGCTCCCCTTGGCTGCAAATGCCAGATTGGCAGGCCTCCTGGTATCTGAGACAAATTTTAATAAAGCAGTTTTGACTTCCAGGTGAGGCTATATGTTTTCAGAGTAAATGGTCGGGTGAGACTATTTGGCTTTGACTAGCTCCCCTAGGCTGCAAATGCCAGATTGGCAGGGGTCCTGGTATCTGAGACAAGTTTTGGCAAAGCAGTTTTGAATTCCATGTGAGGCTGTATGAGTACAGACTGAATAGTCGGGTGAGACTATTTGGCATTGACTAGCTCCCCTAGGCTGCAGATGCCAGATTGGCAGGGCTCCTGGTATCTGAGACAAGTTTTGGTAAAGCAGTTTTGACTTCCAAGTCAGACTGTATGTTTTCAGACTAAACAGTCGGGTGAGACTATTTGGCTTTTACCAGCTCCCCTAGGCTGCAAATGCCAGATTGGCGGGGCTCCTGGTATCTGAGACAAGTTTTGGTAAAGCAGTTTTGACTTCCAGGTGAGGCTGAATGTTTTAAGACTAAATAGTCAGGTGAGACTGTTTGGCTTTGACTAGCTCCCCCTAGGCTGCAAATGCCAGATTGGCAGGGGTCCTGGTATCTGAGACAAGTTTTGGCAAAGCAGTTTTGAATTCCATGTGAGGCTGTATGTGTACAGACTGAATAGTCGGGTGAGACTATTTGGCATTGACTAGCTCCCCTAGGCTGCAGATGCCAGATTGGCAGGGCTCCTGGTATCTGAGACAAGTTTTGGTAAAGCAGTTTTGACTTCCAAGTCAGACTGTATGTTTTCAAACTAAACAGTCGGGTGAGACTATTTGGCTTTTACCAGCTCCCCTAGGCTGCAAATGCCAGATTGGCGGGGCTCCTGGTATCTGAGACAAGTTTTGGTAAAGCAGTTTTGACTTCCAGGTGAGGCTGAATGTTTTAAGACTAAATAGTCGGGTGAGACTGTTTGGCTTTGACTAGCTCCCCTAGGCTGCACATGCCCGATTGGCAATGCTCCTGGTATCTGAGACAAATTTTGCTAAAGCAATTTTGGCGGCCAGGTGGGCCTGTATATTTTAAGATGGAAAAGTCGGGTGAGACTGTTTGGCTTTGACTAGCTCCCCTAGGCTGCAAATACCAGATTGGCAATGCTCCTAGTATCTAAGTCAAGTTTTGGCAAAGCAGTTTTGACTTCCATGTGAGGCTGTATGTGTACAGACTGAATAGTCAGGTGAGACTATTTGGCTTTTACTTGCTCCCCTAGGCTGCAAATGCCAGACTGTGAGGGCTGCTGGTATCTGAAACAAGTTTTGGTAAAGCAGTTTTACTTCCTGGTGAGGCTGTGAGACTATTTGGCTTTGTCTAGCTCCCCTTGGCTGCAAATACCAGATTGGCAGGGCTCCTGGTATCTGAGACAAGTTTTGGTAAAGCAGTTTTGACTTCCAAGTGAGGCTGTATGTTTTCAGACTAAATGGTCGGGTGAGACTATTTGGCTTTGACTAGCTCCCCTAGGCTGCAAATACCAGATTGGCAATGCTCCTAGTATCTAAGTCAAGTTTTGGCAAAGCAGTTTTGACTTCCATGTGAGGCTGTATGTGTACAGACTGAATAGTCGGGTGAGACTATTTGGCTTTTACTTGCACCCCTAGGCTGCAAATGCCAGACTGTGAGGGCTGCTGGTATCTGAGACAAGTTTTGGTAAAGCAGGTTTACTTCCTGGTGAGGCTGTGAGACTATTTGGCTTTGACTAGCTCCCCTTGGCTACAAATACCAGATTGGCAGGGCTCCTGGTATCTGAGACAAGTTTTGGTAAAGCAGTTTTGACTTCCAAGTGAGGCTGTATGTTTTCAGACTAAATGGTCGGGTGAGACTATTTGGCTTTGACTAGCTCCCCTAGGCTGCAAATACCAGATTGGCAGGGCTCCTGGTATCTGAGACAAATTTTAGTAAAGCAGTTTTGACTTCCAGGTGAGGCTGTATGCTTTCAGACTAAATGGTCGGGTGAGACTATTGGCTTTGACTTGCTCCCCTAGGCTGCAAATGCCAGATTGGCAATGCTCCTAGTATCTAAGTCAAGTTTTGGCAAAGCAGTTTTGACTTCCATGTGAGGCTGTATGTGTACAGACTGAATAGTCGAGTGAGACTATTTGGCTTTTACTTGCTCCCCTAGGCTGCAAATACCAGACTGTGAGGGCTGCTGGTATCTGAGACAAGTTTTGGTAAAGCAGTTTTACTTCCTGGTGAGGCTGTGAGACTATTTGGCTTTGACTAGCTCCCCTAGGCTGCAAATGCCAGATTGACAGGGCTCCTGGTATCTGAGACAAGTTTTGGTAAAGCAGTTTTGACTTCCAAGTGAGGCTGTATGTTTTCAGACTAAATGGTCGGGTGAGACTATTTGGCTTTGACTAGCTCCCCTAGGCTGCCAAAGCCAGATTGGCATGGCTCCTGGTATCTGAGACAAGTTTTGGTGAAGCAGTTTTGACTTCCAGGTGAGGCTGTATGTTTTCAGACTAAATGGTCGGGTGAGACTATTTGGCTTTGACTAGCTCCCCTAGGCTGCAAATGCCAGATTGGCAGGCCTCCTGGTATCTGAGACAAATTTTAATAAAGCAGTTTTGACTTCCAGGTGAGGCTGTATGTTTTCAGACTAAATGGTCGGGTGAGACTATTTGGCTTTGACTAGCTCCCCTAGGCTGCAAATGCCAGATTGGCAGGGGTCCTGGTATCTGAGTCAAGTTTTGGCAAAGCAGTTTTGACTTCCATGTGAGGCTGTATGTGTACAGACTGAATAGTCGGGTGAGACTATTTGGCATTGACTAGCTCCCCTAGGCTGCAGATGCCAGATTGGCAGGGCTCCTGGTATCTGAGACAAATTTTGGTAAAGCAGTTATGACTTCCAGGTGAGGCTGTATGTTTTCAGACTAAATGGTCGGGTGAGACTATTTGGCTTTGACTTGCTCCCCTAGGCTGCAAATGCCAGATTGGCAATGCTCCTAGTATCTAAGTCAAGTTTTGGCAAAGCAGTTTTGACTTCCATGTGAGGCTGTATGTGTACAGACTGAATAGTCGGGTGAGACTATTTGGCTTTTACTTGCTCCCCTAGGCTGCAAATGCCAGACTGTGAGGGCTGCTGGTATCTGAGACAAGTTTTGGTAAAGCAGTTTTACTTCCTGGTGAGGCTGTGAGACTATTTGGCTTTGACTAGCTCCCCTAGGCTGCAAATGCCAGATTGACAGGGCTCCTGGTATCTGAGACAAGTTTTGGTAAAGCAGTTTTGACTTCCAGGTGAGGCTGAATGTTTTAAGACTAAATAGTCGGGTGAGACTGTTTGGCTTTGACTAGCTCCCCTAGGCTGCACATGCCCGATTGGCAATGCTCCTAGTATCTAAGTCAAGTTTTGGCAAAGCAGTTTAGACTTCCATGTGAGGCTGTATGTGTACAGACTGAATAGTCAGGTGAGACTATTTGGCTTTTACTTGCCCCCCTAGGCTGCAAATGCCAGACTGTGAGGGCTGCTGGTATCTGAGACAAGTTTTGGTAAAGCAGTTTTACTTCCTGGTGAGGCTGTGAGACTATTTGGCTTTGTCTAGCTCCCCTTGGCTGCAAATACCAGATTGGCAGGGCTCCTGGTATCTGAGACAAGTTTTGGTAAAGCAGTTTTGACTTCCAAGTGAGGCTGTATGTTTTCAGACTAAATGGTCGGGTGAGACTATTTGGCTTTGACTAGCTCCCCTAGGCTGCAAATACCAGATTGGCAATGCTCCTAGTATCTAAGTCAAGTTTTGGCAAAGCAGTTTTGACTTCCATGTGAGGCTGTATGGGTACAGACTGAATAGACGGGTGAGACTATTTGGCTTTTACTTGCACCCCTAGGCTGCAAATGCCAGACTGTGAGGGCTGCTGGTATCTGAGACAAGTTTTGGTAGAGCAGTTTTACTTCCTGGTGAGGCTGTGAGACTATTTGGCTTTGACTAGCTCCCCTTGGCTGCAAATACCAGATTGCCAGGGCTCCTGGTATCTGAGACAAGTTTTGGTAAAGCAGTTTTGACTTCCAAGTGAGGCTGTATGTTTTCAGACTAAATGGTCGGGTGAGACTATTTGGGTTTGACTAGCTCCCCTAGGCTGCAAATACCAGATTGGCACTGCTCCTAGTATCTAAGTCAAGTTTTGGCAAAGCAGTTTTGACTTCCATGTGAGGCTGTATGTGTACAGACTGAATAGTCGGGTGAGACTATTTGGCTTTTACTTGCACCCCTAGGCTGCAAATGCCAGACTGTGAGGGCTGCTGGTATCTGAGACAAGTTTTGGTAAAGCAGGTTTACTTCCTGGTGAGGCTGTGAGACTATTTGGCTTTGACTAGCTCCCCTTGGCTACAAATACCAGATTGGCAGGGCTCCTGGTATCTGAGACAAGTTTTGGTAAAGCAGTTTTGACTTCCAAGTGAGGCTGTATGTTTTCAGACTAAATGGTCGGGTGAGACTATTTGGCTTTGACTAGCTCCCCTAGGCTGCAAATGCCAGATTGGCAGGGGTCCTGGTATCTGAGTCAAGTTTTGGCAAAGCAGTTTTGACTTCCATGTGAGGCTGTATGTGTACAGACTGAATAGTCGGGTGAGACTATTTGGCTTTGACTAGCTCCCCTAGGCTGCAAATGCCAGATTGGCAGGGCTCCTGGTATCTGAGACAAATTTTGGTAAAGCAGTTATGACTTCCAGGTGAGGCTGTATGTTTTCAGACTAAATGGTCGGGTGAGACTATTTGGCTTTGACTTGCTCCCCTAGGCTGCAAATGCCAGATTGGCAATGCTCCTAGTATCTAAGTCAAGTTTTGGCAAAGCAGTTTTGACTTCCATGTGAGGCTGTATGTGTACAGACTGAATAGTCGGGTGAGACTATTTGGCTTTGACTAGCTCCCCTAGGCTGCAAATACCAGATTGGCAGGGCTCCTGGTATCTGAGACAAATTTTAGTAAAGCAGTTTTGACTTCCAGGTGAGGCTGTATGTTTTCAGACTAAATGGTCAGGTGAGACTATTGGCTTTGACTTGCTCCCCTAGGCTGCAAATGCCAGATTGGCAATGCTCCTAGTATCTAAGTCAAGTTTTGGCAAAGCAGTTTTGACTTCCATGTGAGGCTGTATGTGTACAGACTGAATAGTCGGGTGAGACTATTTGGCTTTTACTTGCTCCCCTAGGCTGCAAATGCCAGACTGTGAGGGCTGCTGGTATCTGAGACAAGTTTTGGTAAAGCAGTTTTACTTCCTGGTGAGGCTGTGAGACTATTTGGCTTTGACTAGCTCCCCTAGGCTGCAAATGCCAGATTGACAGGGCTCCTGGTATCTGAGACAAGTTTTGGTAAAGCAGTTTTGACTTCCAGGTGAGGCTGAATGTTTTAAGACTAAATAGTCGGGTGAGACTGTTTGGCTTTGACTAGCTCCCCTAGGCTGCAAATGCCAGATTGGCAGGGGTCCTGGTATCTGAGACAAGTTTTGGCAAAGCAGTTTTGAATTCCATGTGAGGCTGTATGTGTACAGACTGAATAGTCGGGTGAGACTATTTGGCATTGACTAGCTCCCCTAGGCTGCAGATGCCAGATTGGCAGGGCTCCTGGTATCTGAGACAAGTTTTGGTAAAGCAGTTTTGACTTCCAAGTGAGGCTGTATGTTTTCAGACTAAACAGTCGGGTGAGACTATTTGGCTTTTACCAGCTCCCCTAGGCTGCAAATGCCAGATTGGCAGGGCTCCTGGTATCTGAGACAAGTTTTGGTGAAGCAGTTTTGACTTCCAGGTGAGGCTGAATGTTTTAAGACTAAATAGTGGGGTGAGACTGTTTGGCTTTGACTAGCTCCCCTAGGCTGCAAATGCCAGATTGGCAGGGGTCCTGGTATCTGAGACAAGTTTTGGCAAAGCAGTTTTGACTTCCATGTGAGGCTGTATGTGTACAGACTGAATAGTCGGGTGAGACTATTTGGCATTGACTAGCTCCCCTAGGCTGCAGATGCCAGATTGGCAGGGCTCCTGGTATCTGAGACAAGTTTTGGTAAAGCAGTTTTGACTTCCAAGTCAGACTGTATGTTTTCAGACTAAACAGTCGGGTGAGACTATTTGGCTTTTACCAGCTCCCCTAGGCTGCAAATGCCAGATTGGCAGGGCTCCTGGTATCTGAGACAAGTTTTGGTGAAGCAGTTTTGACTTCCAGGTGAGGCTGAATGTTTTAAGACTAAATAGTCGGGTGAGACTATTTGGCTTTTGACTTGCTCCCCTAGGCTGCAAATGCCAGACTGTGAGGGCTGCTGGTATCTGAGACAAGTTTTGGTAAAGCAGTTTTACTTCCTGGTGAGGCTGTGAGACTATTTGGCTTTGACCAGCTCCCCTAGGCTGCAAATGCCAGACTGTCAGGGCTCTTGGTATCTGAGACAAATTTTGCTAAAGCAGTTTTGGCTTCCAGGTGAGGCTGTATGTTTTAAGACTGAAAAAGTCGTGTGAGACTGTTTGGCTTTGACTAGCTCCCCTAGGCTGCAAATACCAGATTGGCAATGCTCCTAGTATATAAGTCAAGTTTTGGCAAAGCAGTTTAGACTTCCATGTGAGGCTGTATGTGTACAGACTGAATAGTCGGGTGAGACTATTTGGCTTTTACTTGCTCCCCTAGGCTGCAAATGCCAGACTGTGGGGGCTGCTGGTATCTGAGACAAGTTTTGGTAAAGCAGTTTTACTTCCTGGTGAGGCTGTGAGACTATTTGGCTTTGACTAGCTCCCCTAGGCTGCAAATACTAGATTGGCAGGGCTCCTGGTATCTGAGACAAGTTTTGGTAAAGCAGTTTTGACTTCCAAGTGAGGCTGTATGTTTTCAGACTAAATGGTCGGGTGAGACTATTTGGCTTTGACTAGCTCCCCTTAGGCTGCAAATGCCAGATTGGCAGGCCTCCTGGTATCTGAGACAAATTTTAATAAAGCAGTTTTGACTTCCAGGTGAGGCTATATGTTTTCAGAGTAAATGGTCGGGTGAGACTATTTGGCTTTGACTAGCTCCCCTAGGCTGCAAATGCCAGATTGGCAGGGCTCCTGGTATCTGAGACAAGTTTTGGCAAAGCAGTTTTGAATTCCATGTGAGGCTGTATGAGTACAGACTGAATAGTCGGGTGAGACTATTTGGCATTGACTAGCTCCCCCTAGGCTGCAAATGCCAGATTGGCAGGGCTCCTGGTATCTGAGACAAGTTTTGGTAAAGCAGTTTTGACTTCCAGGTCAGACTGTATGTTTTCAGACTAAACAGTCGGGTGAGACTATTTGGCTTTTACCAGCTCCCCTAGGCTGCAAACGCCAGATTGGCAGGGCTCCTGGTATCTGAGACAAGTTTTGGTAAAGCAGTTTTGACTTCCAGGTGAGGCTGAATGTTTTAAGACTAAATAGTCGGGTGAGACTGTTTGGCTTTGACTAGCTCCCCTAGGCTGCACATGCCCGATTGGCAATGCTCCTGGTATCTGAGACAAATTTTGCTAAAGCAATTTTGGCGGCCAGGTGGGCCTGTATATTTTAAGATGGAAAAGTCGGGTGAGACTGTTTGGCTTTGACTAGCTCCCCTAGGCTGCAAATACCAGATTGGCAATGCTCCTAGTATCTAAGTCAAGTTTTGGCAAAGCATTTTTGACTTCCATGTGAGGCTGTATGTGTACAGACTGAATAGTCAGGTGAGACTATTTGGCTTTTACTTGCTCCCCTAGGCTGCAAATGCCAGACTGTGAGGGCTGCTGGTATCTGAGACAAGTTTTGGTAAAGCAGTTTTACTTCCTGGTGAGGCTGTGAGACTATTTGGCTTTGTCTAGCTCCCCTTGGCTGCAAATACCAGATTGGCAGGGCTCCTGGTATCTGAGACAAGTTTTGGTAAAGCAGTTTTGACTTCCAAGTGAGGCTGTATGTTTTCAGACTAAATGGTCGGGTGAGACTATTTGGCTTTGACTAGCTCCCCTAGGCTGCAAATACCAGATTGGCAATGCTCCTAGTATCTAAGTCAAGTTTTGGCAAAGCAGTTTTGACTTCCATGTGAGGCTGTATGTGTACAGACTGAATAGTCGGGTGAGACTATTTGGCTTTTACTTGCACCCCTAGGCTGCAAATGCCAGACTGTGAGGGCTGCTGGTATCTGAGACAAGTTTTGGTAAAGCAGGTTTACTTCCTGGTGAGGCTGTGAGACTATTTGGCTTTGACTAGCTCCCCTTGGCTACAAATACCAGATTGGCAGGGCTCCTGGTATCTGAGACAAGTTTTGGTAAAGCAGTTTTGACTTCCAAGTGAGGCTGTATGTTTTCAGACTAAATGGTCGGGTGAGACTATTTGGCTTTGACTAGCTCCCCTAGGCTGCAAATACCAGATTGGCAGGGCTCCTGGTATCTGAGACAAATTTTAGTAAAGCAGTTTTGACTTCCAGGTGAGGCTGTATGCTTTCAGACTAAATGGTCGGGTGAGACTATTGGCTTTGACTTGCTCCCCTAGGCTGCAAATGCCAGATTGGCAGGCCTCCTGGTATCTGAGACAAATTTTAATAAAGCAGTTTTGACTTCCAGGTGAGGCTGTATGTTTTCAGACTAAATGGTCGGGTGAGACTATTTGGCTTTGACTAGCTCCCCTAGGCTGCAAATGCCAGATTGGCAGGCCTCCTGGTATCTGAGACAAATTTTAATAAAGCAGTTTTGACTTCCAGGTGAGGCTGTATGTTTTCAGACTAAATGGTCGGGTGAGACTATTTGGCTTTGACTAGCTCCCCTAGGCTGCAAATGCCAGATTGGCAGGGGTCCTGGTATCTGAGTCAAGTTTTGGCAAAGCAGTTTTGACTTCCATGTGAGGCTGTATGTGTACAGACTGAATAGTCGGGTGAGACTATTTGGCATTGACTAGCTCCCCTAGGCTGCAGATGCCAGATTGGCAGGGCTCCTGGTATCTGAGACAAATTTTAGTAAAGCAGTTTTGACTTCCAGGTGAGGCTGTATGCTTTCAGACTAAATGGTCGGGTGAGACTATTGGCTTTGACTTGCTCCCCTAGGCTGCAAATGCCAGATTGGCAGGCCTCCTGGTATCTGAGACAAATTTTAATAAAGCAGTTTTGACTTCCAGGTGAGGCTGTATGTTTTCAGACTAAATGGTCGGGTGAGACTATTTGGCTTTGACTAGCTCCCCTAGGCTGCCAAAGCCAGATTGGCATGGCTCCTGGTATCTGAGACAAGTTTTGGTGAAGCAGTTTTGACTTCCAGGTGAGGCTGTATGTTTTCAGACTAAATGGTCGGGTGAGACTATTTGGCTTTGACTAGCTCCCCTAGGCTGCAAATGCCAGATTGGCAGGCCTCCTGGTATCTGAGACAAATTTTAATAAAGCAGTTTTGACTTCCAGGTGAGGCTGTATGTTTTCAGACTAAATGGTCGGGTGAGACTATTTGGCTTTGACTAGCTCCCCTAGGCTGCAAATGCCAGATTGGCAGGGGTCCTGGTATCTGAGTCAAGTTTTGGCAAAGCAGTTTTGACTTCCATGTGAGGCTGTATGTGTACAGACTGAATAGTCGGGTGAGACTATTTGGCATTGACTAGCTCCCCTAGGCTGCAGATGCCAGATTGGCAGGGCTCCTGGTATCTGAGACAAATTTTGGTAAAGCAGTTATGACTTCCAGGTGAGGCTGTATGTTTTCAGACTAAATGGTCGGGTGAGACTATTTGGCTTTGACTTGCTCCCCTAGGCTGCAAATGCCAGATTGGCAATGCTCCTAGTATCTAAGTCTAGTTTTGGCAAAGCAGTTTTGACTTCCATGTGAGGCTGTATGTGTACAGACTGAATAGTCGGGTGAGACTATTTGGCTTTTACTTGCTCCCCTAGGCTGCAAATGCCAGACTGTGAGGGCTGCTGGTATCTGAGACAAGTTTTGGTAAAGCAGTTTTACTTCCTGGTGAGGCTGTGAGACTATTTGGCTTTGACTAGCTCCCCTAGGCTGCAAATGCCAGATTGACAAGGCTCCTGGTATCTGAGACAAGTTTTGGTAAAGCAGTTTTGACTTCCAGGTGAGGCTGAATGTTTTAAGACTAAATAGTCGGGTGAGACTGTTTGGCTTTGACTAGCTCCCCTAGGCTGCACATGCCCGACTGGCAATGCTCCTAGTATCTAAGTCAAGTTTTGGCAAAGCAGTTTAGACTTCCATGTGAGGCTGTATGTGTACAGACTGAATAGTCAGGTGAGACTATTTGGCTTTTACTTGCCCCCCTAGGCTGCAAATGCCAGACTGTGAGGGCTGCTGGTATCTGAGACAAGTTTTGGTAAAGCAGTTTTACTTCCTGGTGAGGCTGTGAGACTATTTGGCTTTGACTAGCTCCCCTTGGCTACAAATACCAGATTGGCAGGGCTCCTGGTATCTGAGACAAGTTTTGGTAAAGCAGTTTTGACTTCCAAGTGAGGCTGTATGTTTTCAGACTAAATGGTCGGGTGAGACTATTTGGCTTTGACTAGCTCCCCTAGGCTGCAAATACCAGATTGGCAGGGCTCCTGGTATCTGAGAAAAATTTTAGTAAAGCAGTTTTGACTTCCAGGTGAGGCTGTATGTTTTCAGACTAAATGGTCAGGTGAGACTATTGGCTTTGACTTGCTGCCCTAGGCTGCAAATGCCAGATTGGCAATGCTCCTAGTATCTAAGTCAAGTTTTGGCAAAGCAGTTTTGACTTCCATGTGAGGCTGTATGTGTACAGACTGAATAGTCGAGTGAGACTATTTGGCTTTGACTAGCTCCCCTAGGCTACAAATGCCAGATTGGCAATGCTCCTAGTATCTAAGTCAAGTTTTGGCAAAGCAGTTTTGACTTCCAAGTGAGGCTGTATGTTTTCAGACTAAATGGTCGGGTGAGACTATTTGGCTTTGACTAGCTCCCCTAGGCTACAAATGCCAGATTGGCAATGCTCCTAGTATCTAAGTCAAGTTTTGGCAAAGCAGTTTTGACTTCCATGTGAGGCTGTATGTGTACAGACTGAATAGTCGGGTGAGACTATTTGGCTTTTACTTGCTCCCCTAGGCTGCAAATGCCAGACTGTGAGGGCTGCTGGTATCTGAGACAAGTTTTGGTAAAGCAGTTTTACTTCCTGGTGAGGCTGTGAGACTATTTGGCTTTGACTAGCTCCCCTAGGCTGCAAATACCAGATTGGCAGGGCTCCTGGTATCTGAGACAAGTTTTGGTAAAGCAGTTTTGACTTCCAAGTGAGGCTGTATGTTTTCAGACTAAATGGTCGGGTGAGACTATTTGGCTTTGACTAGCTCCCCTAGGCTGCAAATGCCAGATTGGCAGGCCTCCTGGTATCTGAGACAAATTTTAATAAAGCAGTTTTGACTTCCAGGTGAGGCTGTATGTTTTCAGACTAAATGGTCGGGTGAGACTATTTGGCTTTGACTAGCTCCCCTAGGCTGCAAATGCCAGATTGGCAGGGCTCCTGGTATCTGAGTCAAGTTTTGGCAAAGCAGTTTTGACTTCCATGTGAGGCTGTATGTGTACAGACTGAATAGTCGGGTGAGACTATTTGGCATTGACTAGCTCCCCTAGGCTGCAGATGCCAGATTGGCAGGGCTCCTGGTATCTGAGACAAATTTTGGTAAAGCAGTTATGACTTCCAGGTGAGGCTGTATGTTTTCAGACTAAATGGTCGGGTGAGACTATTTGGCTTTGACTTGCTCCCCTAGGCTGCAAATGCCAGATTGGCAATGCTCCTAGTATCTAAGTCAAGTTTTGGCAAAGCAGTTTTGACTTCCATGTGAGGCTGTATGTGTACAGACTGAATAGTCGGGTGAGACTATTTGGCTTTTACTTGCTCCCCTAGGCTGCAAATGCCAGACTGTGAGGGCTGCTGGTATCTGAGACAAGTTTTGGTAAAGCAGTTTTACTTCCTGGTGAGGCTGTGAGACTATTTGGCTTTGACTAGCTCCCCTAGGCTGCAAATGCCAGATTGACAGGGCTCCTGGTATCTGAGACAAGTTTTGGTAAAGCAGTTTTGACTTCCAGGTGAGGCTGAATGTTTTAAGACTAAATAGTCGGGTGTGACTGTTTGGCTTTGACTAGCTCCCCTAGGCTGCACATGCCCGATTGGCAATGCTCCTAGTATCTAAGTCAAGTTTTGGCAAAGCAGTTTAGACTTCCATGTGAGGCTGTATGTGTACAGACTGAATAGTCAGGTGAGACTATTTGGCTTTTACTTGCTCCCCTAGGCTGCAAATGCCAGACTGTGAGGGCTGCTGGTATCTGAGACAAGTTTTGGTAAAGCAGTTTTACTTCCTGGTGAGGCTTTGTGAGACTATTTGGCTTTGTCTAGCTCCCCTTGGCTGCAAATACCAGATTGGCAGGGCTCCTGGTATCTGAGACAAGTTTTGGTAAAGCAGTTTTGACTTCCAAGTGAGGCTGTATGTTTTCAGACTAAATGGTCGGGTGAGACTATTTGGCTTTGACTAGCTCCCCTAGGCTGCAAATACCAGATTGGCAATGCTCCTAGTATCTAAGTCAAGTTTTGGCAAAGCAGTTTTGACTTCCATGTGAGGCTGTATGTGTACAGACTGAATAGTCGGGTGAGACTATTTGGCTTTTACTTGCACCCCTAGGCTGCAAATGCCAGACTGTGAGGGCTGCTGGTATCTGAGACAAGTTTTGGTAGAGCAGTTTTACTTCCTGGTGAGGCTGTGAGACTATTTGGCTTTGACTAGCTCCCCTTGGCTGCAAATACCAGATTGCCAGGGCTCCTGGTATCTGAGACAAGTTTTGGTAAAGCAGTTTTGACTTCCAAGTGAGGCTGTATGTTTTCAGACTAAATGGTCGGGTGAGACTATTTGGCTTTGACTAGCTCCCCTAGGCTGCAAATGCCAGATTGGCAATGCTCCTAGTATCTAAGTCAAGTTTTGGCAAAGCAGTTTTGACTTCCATGTGAGGCTGTATGTGTACAGACTGAATAGTCGGGTGAGACTATTTGGCTTTTACTTGCTCCCCTAGGCTGCAAATGCCAGACTGTGAGGGCTGCTGGTATCTGAGACAAGTTTTGGTAAAGCAGTTTTACTTCCTGGTGAGGCTGTGAGACTATTTGGCTTTGTCTAGCTCCCCTTGGCTGCAAATACCAGATTGGCAGGGCTCCTGGTATCTGAGACAAGTTTTGGTAAAGCAGTTTTGACTTCCAAGTGAGGCTGTATGTTTTCAGACTAAATGGTCGGGTGAGACTATTTGGCTTTGACTAGCTCCCCTAGGCTGCAAATACCAGATTGGCAATGCTCCTAGTATCTAAGTCAAGTTTTGGCAAAGCAGTTTTGACTTCCATGTGAGGCTGTATGTGTACAGACTGAATAGTCGGGTGAGACTATTTGGCTTTTACTTGCACCCCTAGGCTGCAAATGCCAGACTGTGAGGGCTGCTGGTATCTGAGACAAGTTTTGGTAGAGCAGTTTTACTTCCTGGTGAGGCTGTGAGACTATTTGGCTTTGACTAGCTCCCCTTGGCTGCAAATACCAGATTGCCAGGGCTCCTGGTATCTGAGACAAGTTTTGGTAAAGCAGTTTTGACTTCCAAGTGAGGCTGTATGTTTTCAGACTAAATGGTCGGGTGAGACTATTTGGCTTTGACTAGCTCCCCTAGGCTGCAAATACCAGATTGGCAGGGCTCCTGGTATCTGAGACAAATTTTAGTAAAGCAGTTTTGACTTCCAGGTGAGGCTGTATGTTTTCAGACTAAATGGTCGGGTGAGACTATTGGCTTTGACTTGCTCCCCTAGGCTGCAAATGCCAGATTGGCAATGCTCCTAGTATCTAAGTCAAGTTTTGGCAAAGCAGTTTTGACTTCCATGTGAGGCTGTATGTGTACAGACTGAATAGTCGGGTGAGACTATTTGTCTTTTACTTGCTCCCCTAGGCTGCAAATGCCAGACTGTGAGGGCTGCTGGTATCTGAGACAAGTTTTGGTAAAGCAGTTTTACTTCCTGGTGAGGCTGTGAGACTATTTGGCTTTGACTAGCTCCCCTAGGCTGCAAATACCAGATTGACAGGGCTCCTGGTATCTGAGACAAGTTTTGGTAAAGCAGTTTTGACTTCCAAGTGAGGCTGTATGTCTTCAGACTAAATGGTCGGGTGAGACTATTTGGCTTTGACTAGCTCCCCTAGGCTGCAAATGCCAGATTGGCAATGCTCCTAGTATCTAAGTCAAGTTTTGGCAAAGCAGTTTTGACTTCCATGTGAGGCTGTATGTGTACAGACTGAATAGTCGGGTGAGACTATTTGGCTTTTACTTGCTCCCCTAGGCTGCAAATGCCAGACTGTGAGGGCTGCTGGTATCTGAGACAAGTTTTGGTAAAGCAGTTTTACTTCCTGGTGAGGCTGTGACACTATTTGGCTTTGACTAGCTCCCCTAGGCTGCAAATACCAGATTGGCAGGGCTCCTGGTATCTGAGACAAGTTTTGGTAAAGCAGTTTTGACTTCCAAGTGAGGCTGTATGTTTTCAGACTAAATGGTCGGGTGAGACTATTTGGCTTTGACTAGCTCCCCTAGGCTGCAAATGCCAGATTGGCAGGCCTCCTGGTATCTGAGAAAAATTTTAATAAAGCAGTTTTGACTTCCAGGTGAGGCTGTATGTTTTCAGACTAAATGGTCGGGTGAGACTATTTGGCTTTGACTAGCTCCCCTAGGCTGCAAATGCCAGATTGGCAGGGCTCCTGGTATCTGAGTCAAGTTTTGGCAAAGCAGTTTTGACTTCCATGTGAGGCTGTATGTGTACAGACTGAATAGTCGGGTGAGACTATTTGGCTTTGACTAGCTCCCCTAGGCTGCAAATGCCAGATTGGCAGGGCTCCTGGTATCTGAGACAAATTTTGGTAAAGCAGTTTTGACTTCCAGGTGAGGCTGTATGTTTTCAGACTAAATGGTCGGGTGAGACTATTTGGCTTTGACTTGCTCCCCTAGGCTGCAAATGCCAGATTGGCAAGGCTCCTAGTATCTAAGTCAAGTTTTGGCAAAGCAGTTTTGACTTCCATGTGAGGCTGTATGTGTACAGACTGAATAGTCGGGTGAGACTATTTGGCTTTTACTTGCTCCCCTAGGCTGCAAATGCCAGACTGTGAGGGCTGCTGGTATCTGAGACAAGTTTTGGTAAAGCAGTTTTACTTCCTGGTGAGGCTGTGAGACTATTTGGCTTTGACTAGCTCCCCTAGGCTGCAAATACCAGATTGACAGGGCTCCTGGTATCTGAGACAAGTTTTGGTAAAGCAGTTTTGACTTCCAAGTGAGGCTGTATGTTTTCAGACTAAATGGTCGGGTGAGACTATTTGGCTTTTACTTGCTCCCCTAGGCTGCAAATGCCAGACTGTGAGGGCTGCTGGTATCTGAGACAAGTTTTGGTAAAGCAGTTTTACTTCCTGGTGAGGCTGTGATACTATTTGGCTTTGACTAGCACCCCTAGGCTGCAAATACCAGATTGGCAGGGCTCCTGGTATCTGAGACAAGTTTTGGTAAAGCAGTTTTGACTTCCAAGTGAGGCTGTATGTTTTCAGACTAAATGGTCGGGTGAGACTATTTGGCTTTGACTAGCTCCGCTAGGCTGCAAATGCCAGATTGGCGGGGCTCCTGGTATCTGAGACAAGTTTTGGTAAAGCAGTTTTGACTTCCAGGTGAGGCTGAATGTTTTAAGACTAAATAGTCGGGTGAGACTATTTGGCTTTGACTAGCTCCCCTAGGCTGCACATGCCCGATTGGCAGGGCTCCTGGTATCTGAGACAAATTTTGCTAAAGCAGTTTTGACGGCCAGGTGAGGCCTGTATATTTTAAGACTGGAAAATGTCGGGTGAGACTGTTTGGCTTTGACTAGCTCCCCTAGGCTGCAAATACCAGATTGGCAATGCTCCTAGTATCTAAGTCAAGTTTTGGCAAAGCAGTTTTGACTTCCATGTGAGGCTGTATGTGTACAGACTGAATAGTCGGGTGAGACTATTTGGCTTTTACTTGCTCCCCTAGGCTGCAAATGCCAGACTGTGAGGGCTGCTGGTATCTGAGACAAGTTTTGGTAAAGCAGTTTTACTTCCTGGTGAGGCTGTGATACTATTTGGCTTTGACTAGCTCCCCTTGGCTGCAAATACAAGATTGGCAGGGCTCCTGGTATCTGAGACAAGTTTTGGTAAAGCAGTTTTGACTTCCAAGTGAGGCTGTATGTTTTCAGACTAAATGGTCGGGTGAGACTATTTGGCTTTGACTAGCTCCCCTAGGCTGCAAATGCCAGATTGGCGGGGCTCCTGGTATCTGAGACAAGTTTTGGTAAAGCAGTTTTGACTTCCAGGTGAGGCTGAATGTTTTAAGACTAAATAGTCGGGTGAGACTATTTGGCTTTGACTAGCTCCCCTAGGCTGCACATGCCAGATTGGCAAGGCTCCTGGTATCTGAGACAAATTTTGCTAAAGCAGTTTTGACGCCAGGTGAGGCTGTATATTTTTAAGACTGGAAATAGTCGGGTGAGACTGTTTGGCTTTGACTAGCTCCCCTAGGCTGCAAATACCAGATTGGCAATGCTCCTTTTGACTTCCATGTGAGGCTGTATGTGTACAGACTGAATAGTCGGGTGAGACTATTTGGCTTTTACTTCTCCCCTAGGCTGCAAATGCCAGACTGTGAGGGCTGCTGGTATCTGAGACAAGTTTTGGTAAAGCAGTTTTACTTCCTGGTGAGGCTGTGAGACTATTTGGCTTTGACTAGCTCCCCTTGGCTGCAAATACCAGATTGGCAGGGCTCCTGGTATCTGAGACAAGTTTTGGTAAAGCAGTTTTGACTTCCAAGTGAGGCTGTATGTTTTCAGACTAAATGGTCGGGTGAGACTATTTGGCTTTGACTAGCTCCCCTAGGCTGCAAATGCCAGATTGGCAGGGCTCCTGGTATCTGAGACAAATTTTGCTAAAGCAATTTTGGCGGCCAGGTGGGCCTGTATATTTTAAGATGGAAAAGTCGGGTGAGACTGTTTGGCTTTGACTAGCTCCCCTAGGCTGCAAATACCAGATTGGCAATGCTCCTTTTGACTTCCATGTGAGGCTGTATGTGTACAGACTGAATAGTCGTGCGAGACTATTTGGCTTTTACTTGCTCCCCTAGGCTGCAAATGCCAGACTGTGAGGGCTGCTGGTATCTGAGACAAGTTTTGGTAAAGCAGTTTTACTTCCTGGTGAGGCTGTGAGACTATTTGTCTTTGACTAGCTCCCCTTGGCTGCAAATACCAGATTGGCAGGGCTCCTGGTATCTGAGACAAGTTTTGGTAAAGCAGTTTTGACTTCCAAGTGAGGCTGTATGTTTTCAGACTAAATGGTCGGGTGAGACTATTTGGCTTTGACTAGCTCCCCTAGGCTGCAAATGCCAGATTGGCAGGGCTCCTGGTATCTGAGACAAATTTTGGTAAAGCAATTTTGGCGGCCAGGTGGGCCTGTATATTTTAAGATGGAAAAGTCGGGTGAGACTGTTTGGCTTTGACTAGCTCCCCTAGGCTGCAAATGCCAGATTGGCAGGGCTCCTGGTATCTGAGACAAATTTTGGTAAAGCAGTTTTGACTTCCAGGTGAGGCTGTATGTTTTCAGACTAAATGGTCGGGTGAGACTATTTGGCTTTGACTAGCTCCTCTAGGCTGCAAATGCCAGATTGGCAATGCTCCTAGTATCTAAGTCAAGTTTTGGCAAAGCAGTTTTGACTTCCATGTGAGGCTGTATGTGTACAGACTGAATAGTCGGGTGAGACTATTTGGCTTTTACTTGCTCCCCTAGGCTGCAAATGCCAGACTGTGAGGGCTGCTGGTATCTAAGACAAGTTTTGGTAAAGCAGTTTTACTTCCTGGTGAGGCTGTGAGACTATTTGGCTTTGACTAGCTCCCCTAGGCTGCAAATACCAGATTGGCAGGGCTCCTGGTATCTGAGACAAGTTTTGGTAAAGCAGTTTTGACTTCCAAGTGAGGCTGTATGTTTTCAGACTAAATGGTCGGGTGAGACTATTTGGCTTTGACTAGCTCCCCTAGGCTGCAAATGCCAGATTGGCAGGCCTCCTGGTAACTGAGACAAATTTTGGTTAAAGCAGTTTTGACTTCCAGGTAAGGCTGTATGTTTTCAGACTAAATGGTCGGGTGAGACTATTTGGCTTTGACTAGCTCCCCTAGGCTGCAAATGCCAGATTGGCAGGGCTCCTGGTATCTGAGACAAGTTTTGGTAAAGCAGTTTGGGCGGCCAGGTGGGCCTGTATATTTTAAGATGGAAAAGTCGGGTGAAACTGTTTGGCTTTGACTAGCTCCCCTAGGCTGCAAATACCAGATTGGCAGGGCTCCTGGTATCTGAGACAAATTTTGGTAAAGCAGTTTTGACTTCCAAGTGAGGCTGTATGTTTTCAGACTAAATGGTCGGGTGAGACTATTTGGCTTTGACTAGCTCCCCTAGGCTGCAAATGCCAGATTGGCAGGCCTCCTGGTAACTGAGACAAATTTTGGTAAAGCAGTTTTGACTTCCAGGTAAGGCTGTATGTTTTCAGACTAAATGGTCGGGTGAGACTATTTGGCTTTTGACTAGCTCCCCTAGGCTGCAAATGCCAGATTGGCAGGGCTCCTGGTATCTGAGACAAATTTTGCTAAAGCAGTTTTGGCGGCCAGGTGGGCCTGTATATTTTAAGATGGAAAAGTCGGGTGAGACTGTTTGGCTTTGACTAGCTCCCCTAGGCTGCAAATACCAGATTGGCAGGGCTTCTGGTATCTGAGACAAATTTTGGTAAAGCAGTTTTGACTTCCAGGTGAGGCTGTATGTTTTCAGACTAAATGGTCGGGTGAGACTATTTGGCTTTGACTAGCTCCCCTAGGCTGCAAATGCCAGATTGTGAGGGCTGCTGGTATCTGAGACAAGTTTTGGTAAAGCAGTTTTGACTTCCAAGTCAGACTGTATGTTTTCAGACTAAACAGTCGGGTGAGACTATTTGGCTTTTACCAGCTCCGCTAGGCTGCAAATGCCAGATTGGCGGGGCTCCTGGTATCTGAGACAAATTTTGGTAAAGCTGTTTTGACTTCCAGGTGAGGCTCTATGTTTTAGTTTAAATAGTCGGGTGAGACTATTTGGCTTTGAGTAGCTCCCCCTAGGCTGCAAATACGAGATTGGCGGGGCTCCTGGTATCTGAGACAAGTTTTGGTAAAGCAGTTTTGACGGCCAGGTGGGCCTGTATATTTTAAGATGGAAAAGTCGGGTGAGACTGTTTGGTTTTGACATGTTCCCCTAGGCTGCAAATGCCAGATTGGCAATGCTCCTGGTATCTGAGACAAATTTTGGTAAAGCAGTTTTGACGGCCAGGTAAGGATGCATGTTTTAAGATAAAATAGTCGGGTGAGACTATTTGGCTTTGACTAGCTCCCCTAGGCTGCAAATGCCAGATTGGCAGGGGTCCTGGTATCTGAGTCAAGTTTTGGCAAAGCAGTTTTGACTTCCAGTGTAAGGCTGTATGTGTACAGACTGAATAGTCGGGTGAGACTATTTGGCATTGACTAGCTCCCCTAGGCTGCGGATGCCAGATTGGCAGGGCTCCTGGTATCTGAGACAAGTTTTGGTAAAGCAGTTTTGACTTCCAAGTCAGACTGTATGCTCCTGGTATCTGAGACAAATTTTGGTAAAGCAGTTTTGACGGCCAGGTAAGGATGCATGTTTTAAGATAAAATAGTCGGGTGAGACTATTTGGCTTTGACTAGCTCCCCTAGGCTGCAAATGCCAGATTGGCAGGGGTCCTGGTATCTGAGTCAAGTTTTGGCAAAGCAGTTTTGACTTCCATGTAAGGCTGTATGTGTACAGACTGAATAGTCGGGTGAGACTATTTTACATTGACTAGCTCCCCTAGGCTGCGGATGCCAGATTGGCAGGGCTCCTGGTATCTGAGACAAGTTTTGGTAAAGCAGTTTTGACTTCCAGGTGAGGCTGAATGTTTTCAGACTATATAGTCGGGTGAGACTATTTGGCTTTGACTAGCTCCCCTAGGCTGCAAATGCCAGATTGGCAGGGCTCCTGGTATCTGAGACAAGTTTTGGTAAAGCAGTTTTGACTTCCAGGTGAGGCTGAATGTTTTCAGACTATATAGTCGGGTGAGACTATTTGGCTTTGACTAGCTCCCCTAGGCTGCAAATGCCAGATTGGCAGGGCTCCTGGTATCTGAGACAAATTTTGCTAAAGCAATTTTGGCGGCCAGGTGGGCCTGTATATTTTAAGATGGAAAAGTCGGGTGAGACTGTTTGGCTTTGACTAGCTCCCCTAGGCTGCAAATACCAGATTGGCAATGCTCCTTTTGACTTCCATGTGAGGCTGTATGTGTACAGACTGAATAGTCGTGCGAGACTATTTGGCTTTTACTTGCTCCCCTAGGCTGCAAATGCCAGACTGTGAGGGCTGCTGGTATCTGAGACAAGTTTTGGTAAAGCAGTTTTGACTTCCAAGTGAGGCTGTATGTTTTCAGACTAAATGGTCGGGTGAGACTATTTGGCTTTGACTAGCTCCCCTAGGCTGCAAATGCCAGATTGGCAGGGCTCCTGGTATCTGAGACAAATTTTGGTAAAGCAGTTTTGACTTCCAGGTGAGGCTGTATGTTTTCAGACTAAATGGTCGGGTGAGACTATTTGGCTTTGACTAGCTCCCCTAGGCTGCAAATGCCAGATTGGCAGGGCTCCTGGTATCTGAGACAAATTTTGGTAAAGCAGTTTTGACTTCCAGGTGAGGCTGTATGTGTACAGACTAAATGGTCGGGTGAGACTATTTGGCTTTGACTAGCTCCTCTAGGCTGCAAATGCCAGATTGGCAATGCTCCTAGTATCTAAGTCAAGTTTTGGCAAAGCAGTTTTGACTTCCATGTGAGGCTGTATGTGTACAGACTGAATAGTCGGGTGAGACTATTTGGCTTTTACTTGCTCCCCTAGGCTGCAAATGCCAGACTGTGAGGGCTGCTGGTATCTAAGACAAGTTTTGGTAAAGCAGTTTTACTTCCTGGTGAGGCTGTATGTTTTCAGACTAAATGGTCGGGTGAGACTATTTGGCTTTGACTAGCTCCTCTAGGCTGCAAATGCCAGATTGGCAATGCTCCTAGTATCTAAGTCAAGTTTTGGCAAAGCAGTTTTGACTTCCATGTGAGGCTGTATGTGTACAGACTGAATAGTCGGGTGAGACTATTTGGCTTTACTTGCTCCCCTAGGCTGCAAATGCCAGACTGTGAGGGCTGCTGGTATCTGAGACAAGTTTTGGTAAAGCAGTTTTACTTCCTGGTGAGGCTGTGAGACTATTTGGCTTTGACTAGCTCCCCTAGGCTGCAAATGCCAGATTGGCAGGGCTCCTGGTATCTGAGACAAATTTTGGTAAAGCAGTTTTGACTTCCAGGTGAGGCTGTATGTTTTCAGACTAAATGGTCGGGTGAGACTATTTGGCTTTGACTAGCTCCCCTAGGCTGCAAATGCCAGATTGGCAGGGCTCCTGGTATCTGAGACAAATTTTGGTAAAGCAGTTTTGACTTCCAGGTGAGGCTGTATGTTTTCAGACTAAATGGTCGGGTGAGACTATTTGGCTTTGACTAGCTCCTCTAGGCTGCAAATGCCAGATTGGCAATGCTCCTAGTATCTAAGTCAAGTTTTGGCAAAGCAGTTTTGACTTCCATGTGAGGCTGTATGTGTACAGACTGAATAGTCGGGTGAGACTATTTGGCTTTTACTTGCTCCCCTAGGCTGCAAATGCCAGACTGTGAGGGCTGCTGGTATCTGAGACAAGTTTTGGTAAAGCAGTTTTACTTCCTGGTGAGGCTGTGAGACTATTTGGCTTTGACTAGCTCCCCTAGGCTGCAAATGCCAGATTGGCAGGGCTCCTGGTATCTGAGACAAATTTTGGTAAAGCAGTTTTGACTTCCAGGTGAGGCTGTATGTTTTCAGACTAAATGGTCGGGTGAGACTATTTGGCTTTGACTAGCTCCCCTAGGCTGCAAATGCCAGATTGGCAGGGCTCCTGGTATCTGAGACAAATTTTGGTAAAGCAGTTTTGAGTTCCAGGTGAGGCTGTATGTGTACAGACTAAATGGGGTGAGACTATTTGGCTTTGACTAGCTCCCCTAGGCTGCAAATGCCAGATTGACAGGGCTCCTGGTATCTGAGACAAGTTTTGGCAAAGCAGTTTTGACTTCCATGTGAGGCTGTATGTGTTCAGACTGAATAGTCGGGTGAGACTATTTGGCTTTTACTTGCTCCCCCTAGGCTGCAAATGCCAGACTGTGAGGGCTGCTGGTATCTAAGACAAGTTTTGGTAAAAGCAGTTTTACTTCCTGGTG
>JAEIGF010000076.1:0-24824 GCA_018903485.1 Drosophila littoralis
TCTGAGACAAGTTTTGGTAAAACAAATTTGACTTCCAGGTGAGGCTGTATGTTTTAAGACTAAATAGTCGGGTAAGACTTTTGGGCTTTGACTAGCTCCTCTAGGCTGCAAATGCCAGATTGGCAATGCTCCTGGTATCTGAGACAAATTTTGGTACAGCAGATTTGACTTCCAGGTAAGGCTGTATGTTTTCAGACTAAATAGTCGGATGAGCCAATTTGGCTTTGACTAGCTCCCCTAGGCTCCAAATGCTAGATTGGCAGGGGTCCTGGTATCTGAGTCAAGTTTTGGCAAAGCAGTTTTGACTTCCATGTGAGGCTGTATGTGTACAGACTGAATAGTCGGGTGAGACTATTTTGCTCCTGGTATCTGAGACAAATTTTGGAAAAGCAATTTTGGCGGACAGATAGGGCTGTATGTTTTAAGATGGAATAGTCGGGTGAGAATGTTTGGCTTTGTTTTGTCCTCCTATGCTGCAACTGCCAAATTGGCGGGACTGTTTGGCTTTTGACTTGCTCCCCCTAGGCTGCACATGCCCGATTGGCAGGGCTCCTGGCATCTGAGACAAATTTTGTTAAAGCAATTTTGGCGGACAGATGGTGCTGTATGTTTTGAGATGGAATAGTCGGATGAGACTGTTTGGCTTTGTTTTGTTCTCCTATGCTGCAACTGCCAAATTGGCGGGACTGTTTGGCTTTGACTTGCTCCCTAGGGCCGCATATGCCGAATTGGCAGGGCTTCTGATATATTAGACAAGTTTTGGGAATAAAATGGTTTGAAGGCCAGGTAAGGCTGTTTGTTTTAAGACTAAATAGTCGGGAGAGACCATTTGACTTTGACTTGCTCTCCTCGGCTGCCAGTGCCAGATTGGCAGGGGTCCTGGTATCTGTGTCATGTTTTGGTAAAGCAGCTTTGACGGCCAGGTGAGGTTGTGTGTTTTAGGACTAAATAGTCGGGTGAGACTATTTTGCTTTGACTAGCTCCCCTAGGCTGCAAATACCAGATTGGCAGGGCTCCTAGTATCTGAGACAAGTTTTGGTAAAGCAGTTTTGACTTCCAGGTGAGGCTGTATGTGTACAGACTGAATAGTCGGGTGAGACTATTTTGCTTTGACTAGCTCCCCTAGGCTGCAAATACCAGATTGGTAATGCTCCTGATATCTGAGACAAGTTTTGGTATAGCAGTTTTGACTTCCAGGTGAGGCTGTATGTTTTCAGACTAAATAGTCGGATGAGCCAATTTGGCTTTGACTAGCTCCCCTAGGCTCCAAATGCTAGATTGGCAGGGGTCCTGGTATCTGAGTCAAGTTTTGGCAAAGCAGTTTTGACTTCCACGTGAGGCTGTATGTGTACAGACTGAATAGTCGGGTGAGACTATTTGGCTTTTACTAGCTCCCCTAGGCTCAAAATACCAGATTGGCGGGGCTCTTGGTATCTGAGACAAGTTTTGGTGAAGCAGTTTTGACTTCCAGGTGAGGCTGTATGTTTTAAGACTAAATAGTCGGGTGAGACTATTTGGCTTTGAGTAGCTCCCCTAGGCAGCATATGCCAGAATATCGGGGCTCCTGGTATCTGAGACAAGTTTTGCTGAAGCAATTTTGGCGGCCAGGTGGGGCTGTATATATTAAGATGAAAAAGTCGGGTGAGACTGTTTGGCATTGACTTGTTCCCCTAGGCTGCAAATGCCTGATTGGCGATGCTCCTGGTATCTGAGACAAATTTTGGTAAAGCAGTTTTGACGGCCAGGTAAGGATGTATGTCTTAAGATTAAATAGTCTGGTGAGACTATTTGGCTTTGACCTGCTCCCCTAGGCTGCAATGCCAAATTGGCAGGGCTCCTGGTATCTGAGACAAGTTTTGGTAAAGCAGTTTTGACGGCCAGGTAAGGATGTATGTTTTAAGATAAAATAGTCTGGTGAAACTATTTGGCTTTGACCTGCTCCCCTAGGCAGCAAATACCACATTGGCAATGCTCCTGGTATTTGAGACAAATTTTGGTAAAGCAGTTTTGACGGCCAGGAAAGGCTGTATGTTTTAAGATAAAATAGTCGGGTGAGACTATTTGGCTTTGACTAGCTCCCCTAGGCTGCAAATACCACATTGGCAATGCTCCTGGTATCTGAGACAAATTTTGGTAAAGCAGTTGTGACGGCCAGGTAAGGATGTATGTTTTATGATAAAATAGTCTGGTGAAACTATTTGGCTTTGACCTGCTCCCCTAGGCAGCAAATACCACATTGGCAATGCTCCTGGTATTTGAGACAAATTTTGGTAAAGCAGTTTTGACGGCCAGGTAAGGCTGTATGTTTAAAGATAAAATAGTCTGGTGAGACTATTTGGCTTTGACTTGCTCCCCTAGGCTGCAATGCCAAATTGGCAGGGCTCCTGGTATCTGAGACAAATTTTGGTAAAGCAATTTTGGCGGACAGATAGGGCTGTACGTTTTAAGATGGAATAGACGGGTGAGACTATTTGACTTTGACCTGCTCCCCTAGGCAGCAAATACCACATAGGCAATGCTCCTGGTATCTGAGACAAATTTTGGTAAAGCAGTTTTGACGGCCAGGTAAGGATGTATGTTTTAAGATAAAATAGTCTGGTGAGACTATTTGGCTTTGACCTGCTCCCCTAGGCTGCAAATACCAGATTGGCAGGGCTCCTGGTATCTGAGACAAGTTTTGGTGACGCTGTTTTAACTTCAAGGTGAGGCTGTATGTTTTAAGACTAAATAGTCGGGTGAGACTATTTGGCTTTGACTAGCTCCCCTAGGCTGCAAATACCGCATTGGCAATGCTCCCGGTATCTGAGACAAATTTTGGTAAAGCAGTTTTGACGGCCAGGTAAGGATGTATGTTTTAAGATAAAATAATCTGGTGAGACTATTTGGCTTTGACCTGCTCCCCTAGGCTGCAATGCCAAATTTGCATTGCTCCTGGAATCTGAGACAAGTTTTGGTGAAGCAGTTTTGACTTCCAGGTGAGGGTGTATGTTTTAAGACTAAAAAGTCGGGTGAGACTATTTGGCTTTGTATGTTTTCAGAATAAATAGTCGGGTGAGACTATTTGGCTTTGGCTAGCTCCCCTAGGCTGCAAATACCACATAGGCAATGCTCCTGGTACTTGAGACAAATTTTGGTAAAGCAGTTTTGACGGACAGGTAAGGATGTATGTTTTAAGACTAAAAAGTCGGGTGAGACTATTTGGCTTTGACTAGCTCCCCTAGGCAGCAAATACCACATAGGCAATGCTCCTGGTACTTGAGACAAATTTTGGTAAAGCAGTTTTGACGGCCAGGTAAGGCTGTATGTTTTAAGATAAAATAGTCTGGTGAGACTCTTTGGCTTTGACTTGCTCCCCTAGGCTGCAAAGGCCAGATTGGCAGGGCTCCTGGTATCTGAGACAAGTTTTGGTGACGCAGTTTTAACTTCAAGGTGAGGCTGTATGTTTTAAGACTAAATAGTCGGGTGAGACTATTTGGCTTTGACTAGCTCCCCTAGGCTGCAAATACCACATTGGCAATGCTCCCGGTATCTGAGACAAATTTTGGTAAAGCAGTTTCGACGGCCAGGTAAGGCTGTTTGTTTAAAGATAAAATAGTCTGGTGAGACTATTTGGCTTTGACCTGCTCCCCTAGGCAGCAAATACCACATAGGCAATGCTCCTGGTACTTGAGACAAATTTTGGTAAAGCAGTTTTGACGGACAGGTAAGGATGTATGTTTTAAGACTAAAAAGTCGGGTGAGACTATTTGGCTTTGACTAGCTCCCCTAGGCAGCAAATACCACATAGGCAATGCTCCTGGTACTTGAGACAAATTTTGGTAAAGCAGTTTTGACGGACAGGTAAGGATGTATGTTTTAAGATAAAATAATCTGGTGAGACTATTTGGCTTTGACCTGCTCCCCTAGGCTGCAATGCCAAATTTGCAGGGCTCCTGGTATCTGAGACAAGTTTTGGTGACGCAGTTTTAACTTCAAGGTGAGGCTGTATGTTTTAAGACTAAATAGTCGGGTGAGACTATTTGGCTTTGACTAGCTCCCCTAGGCTGCAAATACCACATTGGCAATGCTCCCGGTATCTGAGACAAATTTTGGTAAAGCAGTTTCGACGGCCAGGTAAGGCTGTTTGTTTAAAGATAAAATAGTCTGGTGAGACTATTTGGCTTTGACCTGCTCCCCTAGGCTGCAAATGCCAGATTGGCAGGGCTCCTGGTATCTGAGACAAGTTTTGGTGAAGCAGTTTTGACTTCCAGGTGAGGCTGTATGTTTTAAGACTAAATAGTCGGGTGAGACTATTTGGCTTTGACTAGCTCCCATAGGCTGCAAATACCACATTGGCAATGCTCCTGGTATCTGAGACAAATTTTGGTAAAGCAGTTTTGACTTCCAAGTGAGGCTGTATGTTTTCAGACTAAATAGTTGGGTGAGACTATTTGGCCTTGACTAGCTCCCATAGGCTGCAAATACCACATTGGCAATGCTCCTGGTATCTGAGACAAGTTTTGGTATAGCAGTTTTGACTTCCGGGTGAGGCTGTATGTTTTCAGACTAAATAGTCGGGTGAGACTATTTGGCTTTGACTAGCTCCCCTAAACTCCAAATGCCAGATTGGCAGGGGTCTTGGTATCTGAGTCAAGTTTTGGCAAAGCAGTTTTGACTTCCATGTGAGGCTGTATGTGTACAGACCGAATAGTCGGGTGAGACTTTTTGGCTTTTACTAGCTCCCCTAGGCTGCAAATGCCAGACTGTGAGGGCTGCTGGTATCTGAGACAACTTTTCGTAAAGCAACTTTACCTCTAGGTGAGGCTGTATGTTTTAAGACTAAATAGTCGGGTGAGACTATTTGGCTTTGACTAGCTCCCCTAGGCAGCAAATGCCAGATTGGCAATGCTCCTGGTATCTGAGACAAATTTTGGTAAAGCAGTTTTGACGGCCAGGTAAGGCTGTATGTTTTAAGACACAATAGTCTTGTGAGACTATTTGGCTTTGAAATGCTTCGCTAGGCTGCAATTCCAAATTGGCAGGGCTCCTGGTATCTGAAACAAGTTTTGGTGAAGCAGTTTTGACTTCCAGGTGAGGCTACATGTTTAAAGACTAAATATTGGGGTGCGACTATTTGGCTTTGAGTAGCTCCCCTAGGCAGCATATGCTAGAATATCGGGGCTCCTGTTATCTGAGACAAGTTTTGCTGAAGCAATTTTGGCGGCCAGGTGGGGCTGTATATTTTAAGATGGAAAAGTCGGGTGAGACTGTTTGGCTTTGACTTGTTCCCCTAGGCTGCAAATGTCAGATTGGCGGGGCTCCTGGTATCTGAGACAAGTTTTGAGGCTAAATAGTCGGGTGAGACTATTTGGCTTTGACTAGCTCCCCTAGGCTGCAAATACCACATTGGCAATGCTCCTGGTATCTGAGACAAATTTTGGTAAAGCAGTTTTGACGGCCAGGTAGGGCTGTATGTTTTAAGATAAAATAGTCTGGTGAGACTATTGGCTTTGACCTGCTCCCCTAGGCTGCAATGCCAAATTAGCAGGGCTGTATGTTTTAAGACTAAATAGTCGGGTGAGACTATTTGGCTTTGACTAGCTCCCATAGGATGCAAATACCACATTGGCAATGCTCCTGGTATCTGAGACAAATTTTGGTAAAGCAGTTTTGACGGCCAGGTAGGGCTGTATGTTTTAAGATAAAATAGTCTGGTGAGACTATTTGGCTTTGACTTGCTCCCCTAGGCTGCAAATGCCAGATTGGCAGGGCTCCTGGTATCTGAGACAAGTTTTGGTGAAGCAGTTTTGACGGACAGGTAAGGATGTATGTTTTAAGATAAAATAATCTGGTGAGACTATTGGCTTTGACCTGCTCCCCTAGGCAGCAAATACCACATAGGCAATGCTCCTGGTACTTGAGACAAATGTTGGTAAAGCAGTTTTGACGGACAGGTAAGGATGTATGTTTTAAGATAAAATAATCTGGTGAGACTATTGGCTTTGACCTGCTCCCCTAGGCTGCAATGCCAAATTTGCAGGGCTGTATGTTTTAAGACTAAATAGTCGGGTGAGACTATTTGGCTTTGACTAGCTCCCATAGGATGCAAATACCACATTGGCAATGCTCCTGGTACTTGAGACAAATTTTGGTAAAGCAGTTTTGACGGCCAGGTAGGGCTGTATGTTTTAAGATAAAATAGTCTGGTGAGACTATTTGGCTTTGATTAGCTCCCCTAGGCTGCAAATGCCAGACTGTGAAGGCTGCTGGTATCTGAGACAAGTTTTGGTGAAGCAGTTTTGATTTCCAGGTGAGGCTGTATGTTTTAAGACTACATAGTCGGGTGAGACTATTTGGCTTTGACTAGCTCCCATAGGCTGCAAATACCACATTGGCAATGCTCCTGGTATCTGAGACAAGTTTTTGTATAGCAGTTTTGACTTCCGGGTGAGGCTGTATGTTTTCAGACTAAATAGTCGGGTGAGACTATTTGGCTTTGACTAGCTCCCCTAGACTCCAAATGCCAGATTGGCAGGGGGTCCTGGTATCTGAGTCAAGTTTTGGCAAAGCAGTTTTGACTTCCATGTGAGGCTGTATGTGTACAGACTGAATAGTCGGGTGAGACTATTTGGCTTTTACTAGCTCCCCTAGGCTGCAAATGCCAGACTGTGAGGGCTGCTGGTATCTGAGACAAGTTTTCGTAAAGCAGTTTTACCTCCAGGTAAGGCTGTATGTTTTAAGACTAAATAGTCGGGTGAGACTATTTGGCTTGACTAGCTCCCCTAGGCAGCAAATGCCAGATTGGCAATGCTCCTGGTATCTGAGACAAATTTTGGTAAAGCAGTTCTGACGGCCAGGTAAGGCTGTATGTTTTAAGATACAATAATCTGGTGAGACTCTTTGGCTTTGACCTGCTCCCCTAGGCTGCAATTCCAAATTGGCAGGGCTCCTGGTATCTGAAACAAGTTTTGGTGAAGCAGTTTTGACTTCCAGGTGAGGCTGCATGTTTTAAGACTAAATAGTCGGGTGAGACTATTTGGCTTTCAGTAGCTCCCCTAGGCAGCATATGCCAGAATATCGGGGCTCCTGGTATCTGAGACAAGTTTTGCTGAAGCAATTTTGGCGGCCAGGTGGGGCTGTATATTTGAAGATGGAAAAGTCGGGTGAGACTGTTTGGCTTTGACTTGTTCTCCTATGCTGCAACTGCCAAATTGGCGGGACTGTTTGGCTTTGACTTGCTCCCGTCGGCCGCATATACCGAATTGGCAGGGCTTCTGATATAAAACGGTTTGCCGGCCAGGTAAGGCTGTTTGTTTTAAGACTAAATAGTCGGGAGAGACCATTGGACTTTGACTTGCTCTCCTCGGCTGCCAGTGCCAGATTGGCAGGGGTCCTGGTATCTGTGTCATGTTTTGGTAAAGCAGCTTTGACGGCCAGGTGAGGTTGTGTGTTTTAAGACTAAATAGTCGGGTGAGACTATTTTGCTTTGACTAAATCCCCTAGGCTGCAAATACCAGATTGGCAGGGCTCCTGGTATCTGAGACAAGTTTTGGCAAAGCAGTTTTGACTTCCAGGTGAGGCTGTATGTTTTCAGACTAAATAGTCGGGTGAGACTATAGGTAGGTCTCCTGGTATCTGAGACAAGTTTTGGTGAAGCAGTTTTGACTTCCAGGTGAGGCTGTATGTTTTCAGACTAAATAGTCGGATGAGCCAATTTGGCTTTGACTAGCTCCCCTAGGCTCCAAATGCTGCCAATCGGCAGGGGTCCTGGTATCTGAGTCAAGTTTTGGCAAAGCAGTTTTGACTTCCATGTGAGGCTGTATGTGTACAGACTGAATAGTCGGGTGAGACTATTTGGCTTTTACTAGCTCCCCTAGGCTGCAAATGCCAAACTGTGAAGGCTGTTGGTATCTGAGACAAGTTTTGGTAAAGCAGTTTTACCTCCAGGTGAGGCCGGTGTTTTAAGACTAAAAAGTCGGGTGAGACTATTTGGCTTTCAGTAGCTCCCCTAGGCAGCATATGCCAGAATATCGGGGCTCCTGGTATCTGAGACAAGTTTTGCTGAAGCAATTTTGGCGGCCAGGTGGGGCTGTATATTTTAAGATGGAAAAGTCGGGTGAGACTTTTTGGCTTTGACTTGTTCTCCTATGCTGCAACTGCCAAATTGGCGGGACTGTTTGGCTTTGACTTGCTCCCGTCGGCCGCATATACCGAATTGGCAGGGCTTCTGATATAAAACGGTTTGCCGGCCAGGTAAGGCTGTTTGTTTTAAGACTAAATAGTCGGGAGAGACCATTTGACTTTGACTTGCTCTCCTCGGCTGCCAGTGCCAGATTGGCAGGGGTCCTGGTATCTGTGTCATGTTTTGGTAAAGCAGCTTTGACGGCCAGGTGAGGTTGTGTGTTTTAAGACTAAATAGTCGGGTGAGACTATTTTGCTTTGACTAGCTCCCCTAGGCTGCAAATACCAGATTGGCAGGGCTCCTGGTATGTGAGACAAGTTTTGGTGACGCAGTTTTGACTTCCAGGTGAGGCTGTATGTTTTCAGACTAAATAGTCGGGTGAGACTATAGGTAGGTCTCCTGGTATCTGAGACAAGTTTTGGTGATGCAGTTTTGACTTCCAGGTGAGGCTGTATGTTTTAAGACTAAATAGTCGGGTAAGACTTTTGGGCTTTGACTAGCTCCTCTAGGCTGCAAATGCCAGATTGGCAATGCTCCTGGTATCTGAGACAAATTTTGGTACAGCAGTTTTGACGGCCAGGTGAGGCTGTATGTTTTCAGACTAAATAGTCGGATGAGCCAATTTGGCTTTGACTAGCTCCCCTAGGCTCCACATGCTAGATTGGCAGGGGTCCTGGTATCTGAGTCAATTTTTGGCAAAGCAGTTTTGACTTCCATGTGAGGCTGTATGTGTACAGACTGAATAGTCGGGTGAGACTATTTGGCTTTGACTAGCTCCCATAGGCTGCAAATACCACATTGGCAATGCTCCTGATATCTGAGACAAGTTTTGGTATAGCAGTTTTGACTTCCAGGTGATGCTGTATGTTTTCAGACTAAATAGTCGGATGAGCCAATTTGGCTTTGACTAGCTCCCCTAGGCTCCAAATGCTAGATTGGCAGGGGTTCTGGTATCTGAGTCAAGTTTTGGCAAAGCAGTTTTGACTTCCATGTGAGGCTGTATGTGTACAGACTGAATAGTCGGGTGAGACTATTTTGCTTTGACTAGCTCCCCTAGGCTGCAAATACCAGATTGGCAGGGCTCCTGGTATCTGAGACAAGTTTTGGTAAAGCAGTTTTTACTTCCAGGTGAGGCTGTATGTTTTCAGACTAAATAGTCGGGTGAGACTATTGGCTTTTACTAGCTCCCCTAGGCTGCAAATGCCAGATAGGTAGGTCTCCTGGTATCTGAGACAAGTTTTGGTAAAGCAGTTTTGACTTCCAGGTGAGGCTGTATGTTTTCAGACTAAATAGTCGGGTCAGACTATTGACTTTTACTAGCTCCCCTAGGCTGCAAATGCCAGATAGGTAGGTCTCCTGGTATCTGAGACAAGTTTTGGGAAAGCAGTTTTGACTTCCAGGTGAGGCTGTATGTTTTAAGACTAAATAGTCGGGTGAGACTATTTGCCTTTGACTAGCTCCCCTAGGCTGCACATGCCCGATTGGCAGGGCTCCTGGCATCTGAGACAAATTTTGTTAAATCAATTTTGGCGGACAGATGGGGCTGTATGTTTTGAGATGGAATAGTCGGATGAGACTGTTTGGCTTTGTTTTGTTCTCCTATGCTGCAACTGCCAAATTGGCGGGACTGTTTGGCTTTGACTTGTTCCCCTCGGCCGCATATACCGAATTGGCAGGGCTTCTGATATATAAGACAAGTTTTGGTAATAAAACGGTTTGCCGGCCAGGTAAGGCTGTTTGTTTTAAGACTAAATAGTCGGGAGAGACCATTTGACTTTGACTTGCTCTCCTCGGCTGCCAGTGCCAGATTGGCAGGGGTCCTGGTATCTGTGTCATGTTTTGGTCAAAGCTGGGCCATGTGAGGTTGTGTGTTTTAAGACTAAATAGTCGGGTGAGACTATTTTGCTTTGACTAGCTCCCCTAGGCTGCAAATACCAGATTGGCAGGGCTCCTGGTATCTGAGACAAGTTTTGGTAAAGCAGTTTTGACTTCCAGGTGAGGCTGTATGTTTTCAGACTAAATAGTCGGGTGAGACTATAGGTAGGTCTCCTGGTATCTGAGACAAGTTTTGGTGAAGCAGTTTTGACTTCCAGGTGAGGCTGTATGTTTTAAGACTAAATAGTCGGGTAAGACTTTTGGGCTTTGACTAGCTCCTCTAGGCTGCAAATGCCAGATTGGCAATGCTCCTGGTATCTGAGACAAATTTTGGTACAGCAGTTTTGACGGCCAGGTGAGGCTGTATGTTTTCAGACTAAATAGTCGGATGAGCCAATTTGGCTTTGACTAGCTCCCCTAGGCTCCACATGCCAGATTGGCAGGGGTCCTGGTATCTGAGTCAATTTTTGGCAAAGCAGTTTTGACTTCCATGTGAGGCTGTATGTGTACAGACTGAATAGTCGGGTGAGACTATTTGGCTTTGACTAGCTCCCTTAGGCTGCAAATACCACATTGGCAATGCTCCTGATATCTGAGACAAGTTTTGGTATAGCAGTTTTGACTTCCAGGTGATGCTGTATTTTTTCAGACTAAATAGTCGGATGAGCCAATTTGGCTTTGACTAGCTCCCCTAGGCTCCAAATGCTAGATTGGCAGGGGTTCTGGTATCTGAGTCAAGTTTTGGCAAAGCAGTTTTGACTTCCATGTGAGGCTGTATGTGTACAGACTGAATAGTCGGGTGAGACTATTTTGCTTTGACTAGCTCCCCTAGGCTGCAAATACCAGATTGGCAGGGCTCCTGGTATCTGAGACAAGTTTTGGTAAAGCAGTTTTTACTTCCAGGTGAGGCTGTATGTTTTCAGACTAAATAGTCGGGTGAGACTATTTGGCTTTTACTAGCTCCCCTAGGCTGCAAATGCCAGATAGGTAGGTCTCCTGGTATCTGAGACAAGTTTTGGTAAAGCAGTTTTGACTTCCAGGTGAGGCTGTATGTTTTCAGACTAAATAGTCGGGTCAGACTATTGACTTTTACTAGCTCCCCTAGGCTGCAAATGCCAGATAGGTAGGTCTCCTGGTATCTGAGACAAGTTTTGGGAAAGCAGTTTTGACTTCCAGGTGAGGCTGTATGTTTTAAGACTAAATAGTCGGGTGAGACTATTTGCCTTTGACTAGCTCCCCTAGGCTGCACATGCCCGATTGGCAGGGCTCCTGGCATCTGAGACAAATTTTGTTAAATCAATTTTGACGGACAGATGGGGCTGTATGTTTTGAGATGGAATAGTCGGATGAGACTGTTTGGCTTTGTTTTGTTCTCCTATGCTGCAACTGCCAAATTGGCGGGACTGTTTGGCTTTGACTTGTTCCCCTCGGCCGCATATACTGAATTGGCAGGGCTTCTGATATATAAGACAAGTTTTGGTAATAAAACAGTTTTGCCGGCCAGGTAAGGCTGTTTGTTTTAAGACTAAATAGTCGGGTGAGACCATTTGACTTTGACTTGCTCTCCTCGGCTGCCAGTGCCAGATTGGCAGGGGTCCTGGTATCTGTGTCATGTTTTGGTAAAGCAGTTTTGACGGCCATGTGAGGTTGTGTGTTTTAAGACTAAATAGTCGGGTGAGACTATTTTGCTTTGACTAGCTCCCCTAGGCTGCAAATACCAGATTGGCAGGGCTCCTGGTATCTGAGACAAGTTTTGGTAAAGCAGTTTTGACTTCCAGGTGAGGCTGTATGTTTTCAGACTAAATAGTCGGGTGAGACTATAGGTAGGTCTCCTGGTATCTGAGACAAGTTTTGGTGAAGCAGTTTTGACTTCCAGGTGAGGCTGTATGTTTTCAGACTAAATAGTCGGATGAGCCAATTTGGCTTTGACTAGCTCCCCTAGGCTCCAAATGCTGCCAATCGGCAGGGGTCCTGGTATCTGAGTCAAGTTTTGGCAAAGCAGTTTTGACTTCCATGTGAGGCTGTATGTGTACAGACTGAATAGTCGGGTGAGACTATTTGGCTTTTACTAGCTCCCCTAGGCTGCAAATGCCAAACAGTGAAGGCTGTTGGTATCTGAGACAAATTTTGGTAAAGCAGTTTTGACGGCCAGGTAAGGCTGTATGTTTTAAGATAAAATAGTTTGGTGAGACTATTTGGCTTTGAAATGCTTCCCTAGGCTGCAAATTCCAAATTGGCAGGGCTCCTGGTATCTGAAACAAGTTTTGGTAAAACAAATTTGACTTCCTGGTGAGGCTGTATGTTTTAAGACTAAATAGTCGGGTAAGACTTTTGGGCTTTGACTAGCTCCTCTAGGCTGCAAATGCCAGATTGGCAATGCTCCTGGTATCTGAGACAAATTTTGGTACAGCAGTTTTGACGGCCAGGTGAGGTTGTGTGTTTTCAGACTAAATAGTCGGGTGAGACTGTTTGGCGTTGACTAGCTCCCCTAGGCTGCAAATGCCAGATTGGCGGGGCTCCTGGAATCTGAGACAAGTTTTGGTAAAACAAATTTGACTTCCAGGTGAGGCTGTATGTTTTACAGACTAAATAGTCGGGTAAGACTTTTGGGCTTTGACTAGCTCCCCTAGGCTGCAAATGCCAGATTGGCAATGCTCCTGGTATCTGAGACAAATTTTGGTACAGCAGTTTTGACGGCCAGGTGAGGCTGTTTATGTTTTCAGACTAAATAGTCGGGTGAGCCAATTTAGCTTTGACTAGCTCCCCTAGGCTCCAAATGCTAGATTGGCAGGGGCTCCTGATATCTGAGTCAATTTTTGGCAAAGCAGTTTTGACTTCCATGTGAGGCTGTATGTGTACAGACTGAATAGTCGGGTCAGACTATTTGGCTTTGACTAGCTCCCATAGGCTGCAAATACCACATTGGCAATGCTCCTGATATCTGAGACAAGTTTTGGTGATAGCAGTTTTGACTTCCAGGTGAGGCTGTATGTTTTCAGACTAAATAGTCGGATGAGCCTATTTGGCTTTGACTAGCTCCCCTAGGCTGCAAATGCTAGATTGGCAGGGGCTTCTGGTATCTGAGACAAGTTTTGACAAAGCAGTTTTGACTTCCAGGTGAGGCTGTATGTTTTCAGACTGAATAGTCTGGTGAGACTATTTGGCTTTGACTAGCTCCCCTAGGCTGCAAATGCCAGATTGGCAGGGCTCCTGGTATCTGAGACAAGTTTTGGTAAAGCAGTTTTGACGGCCAGATGGGGCTGTATGTTTTCAGACTAAATAGTCGGGTGAGACTATTTGGCTTTGACTAGCTTCCCTAGGCTCCAAATGCCAGATTGGCAGGGCTCCTTGGATCTGAGACAAGTTTTGGGTAAACAGCTTTGACTTACAGATGAGGCTGTATGTTTTCAGACTAAATAGTCGGGTGAGACTATTTGGCTTTGACTAGCTTCCCTAGGCTGCAAATGCCAGATTGGCAGGGCTCCTGGTATCTGAGACAAGTTTTGGGTAAGCAGTTTTGACTTACAGATGAGGCTGTATGTTTTCAGACTAAATAGTCGGGTGAGACTATTTGGCTTTGACTAGCTTCCCTAGGCTGCAAATGCCAGAGTGGCAGGGCTCCTGGTATCTGAGACAAGTTTTGGTGACGCAGTTTTGACTTCCAGGTGAGGCTGTATGTTTTAAGACTAAATAGTCGGGTGAGACTATTTGGCTTTGACTAGCTCCCCTAGGCTGCAAATGCCAGATTGGCGGGGCTACTAACATTTGGTTTTGGTTAAGCAATTTTGGCGGCCAGATGGGGCTACATGTTTTCAGACTATATAGTCGGGTGAGACTATTTGGCTTTGACTAGCTCGAATGGGCTGCAAATGACAGATTGGCAATGCTCCTGGCATCTGAGAAAAATTTTGATGGTTTTGACGGCCAGGTAAGGATGTATGTTTTAAGATAAAAAAGTCTGGTGAGACTATTTGGCTTTGACCTGATCCCCTAGGCTGCAATGCCAAATTGGCAGGGCTCTTGGTATCTGCGACAAGTTTTGGTGAAGCAGTTTTAACTTCCAGGTGAGGCTGTATGTTTTACTAGCTTTTACTAGCTCTCCTAGGCTGCAAATGCCAGATTGGCAGAGCTCCTGGTATCTGAGACAAGTTTTGGGTAAGCAGTTTTGACTTCCAGGTGAGGCTGTATGTTTTTAGTTTAAATAGTCGGGTGAAACTATTTGGCTTTGACTTGTTCCCCTAGGCTGCAAATGCCAGATTACCGGGGCTTCTGGTATCTGAGACAAGTTTTGGTAGAACAGATTTGACTTTCAGGTGAGGCTGTAGGTTTTAAGACTAAATAGTCGGGTAAGACGGTTTGCCATTAACTAGCTCCCCTAGGCTGCAAATGCCGGATTGGCAGGGCTCCTAACATCTGAGACAAGTTTTGGTAAAGCAATTTTGATGGCCAGGTAAGGATGTATGTTTTAAGATAAAATAGTCTGGTGAGACTATTTGGCTTTGACCTGCTCACCTTGGCTGGAAATGCCAGATTGGTAATGCTCCTGGAATCTGTGGCAAGTTTTGGATAAGCAGTTTTAACTTCCAGGTGAGGCTGTATGTTTTCAGACTAAACAGTTGGGTGAGACTATTTGGCTTCCACATGCTCCCCTAGGTTGCAATGCCAAATTGGCAGGGATCCTGGTATCTGAGACAAGTTTTGGTAAAACAGATTTGACTTCCAGGTGAGGCTGTATGTTTTAAGACTAAAAAGTCGGGTGAGACTATTTGGCTTTGACTAGCTCCCCTAGGCTACAATGCCAAATTGGCAGGGCTCCTGGTATCTGAGACAAGTTTTGGTGAAGCAGTTTTAACTTCCAGGTGAGGCTGTATGTTGTCAGACTAAATAGTTGGGTGAGACTATTTGGCTTCCACATGCTCCCCTAGGTTGCAATGCCAAATTGGCAGGGCTCCTGGTATCTGAGACAAGTTTTGGTGAAGCAGTTTTGACTTCCAGGTGGGGCTGTATTTTTTATTTTATTTATTTTTATTGGTCGACAAAACGAGTGTCTTCCTAATTATTTAATACAATTTACATATATCATAAAATTTAATGCTAAAAGCCTAGTTGGAGTACTCAATTCTCTAATAGCATCAATAACCGATGGAGGTGTTTTATTTGCCAGTCCGGCCAGCTGTGCCCCTATTCACAGCTTATTTTGTCGGTGACGCTATTAGAGCCTACATCTAAGAAGAAGGGTGTTAGTAGAGAAAATAGTGTTCTCTAGTAAAATTTAGAAATAATCTTAATTTAATATATTAATTAAGAAAATACAATCAATTGGGAATAATAAAGAGAGAAGTTATTAAAAAAGTAAACGAATTGAACAAGATATATAGAAGGTTATGTAGATAGGATAGGGAGATAGAAATGGGAAAAATTTATAGCCTGTCCGGCAAGCTATGCCCCTGCTCATAGCTGGGAATGGTCAGTGACTTCCCGAAGGTATCCAGAAAGCAACGATTTTATTAGGGGTAGAGAAAGTTCAGTAGAGAAAACGTGATGCAAACTATTATAATTTTTACATAGCACGCGAAAAGGATTGTGCATAGCGATAGGAATAAGGGGCGATAATTTCTAGTTGGTCTGGACGGAACAGAGAATTGAAGACGCCCTAACAGAAAAGGAGAGTCTATATCGCCAACAATCAACTTATATAGGAAGACAAAACCGAGAATTGTCCTACGGTTGGTTAACGACGGAAGGTTAAGAAGAAGCAGTCAGATGGAGTAAGATGGCAACCGAAGATTAGAGTCCCAATTTAAACCTCGTAAGGCAAAGCAGAAATTCTTCTGAACAGATTCAATAAGATCCTGGCTATTGTTATACTGCGGAGACCAGATGCAAGAGCAGTATTCAAGGATAGGGCGAACAAGAGAGATGTACAGAAGTTTCGTTATAAAAGGATCGTTAAACTCTTTAGACCATCGTTTAATGAATCCTTTTGCCTCATTAACGATGGTATCTATGTGAAGATTGAAACAGAGTTTAGAATCAAAAAGAACGCCTAGATCCTTAACTGTTTGTATACGTTGCAATGGAGTATTGTCAATTGTATAGCTGACAAGATAAGGTGTAGTGCGATTGAAGGTCATAAACATACACTTTGAACAATTCAGATGCAATTGATTGGCCGAACACCAAAGTTGCATAGCGTTCAAATCGTCTTGTAGACGAGAATGATGTAGGGGATTAGTGTATGATAGAATAAGTTTCACATCATCCGCATACATGAGTACACGGGCATGTGATATAACAGAGGGGAGATCATTTATAAAAAGAGTAAAGAGTAAAGGTCCAAGATGACTACCTTGAGGAACACCAGAAGTAACGTGAACCTGTTTAGAGGTAGTCTGCCTCAGCATTACTCTTTGGGTCCTACCTTTTAAATAAGAGCTGATCCAAAGCAAAAGAGACGGAGGGAAACCTATTCGGTCAAGTTTAAAAAAGTAAAATATCGTGGTGCACAGAGTCAAAAGCCTTACTGAAGTCAGTGTAAATAACATCAGTTTGCATTTTCGAAAGGAAAGCATCATTTACCAAGGAAGTAAACTCTAGTAGATTGGTCGTAGTTGACCGATTCTTTACGAATCCATGTTGCACAGGGGAGACAACAGATTTGCAGAAATGCTGCAAACTTGAAGTGATTATTTTTTCAAATAATTTAGGAATAGCGGACAGATTTGCAATGCCCCTGTAATTTTTGTATATCAGACTTTCCACCTTTCTTGTGGAGAGGAATGATATAAGATTCTTTCCAAGGAGATGGAAAGACAGAAGATTCAAGGGATAGATTAAAAAGCATAAGCAATGGATAAATAAGGGAAGAACTACACTCCTTGAGTAGACAAATAGGAATATTGTCAGGCCCAGGAGAGTAAGAAGATTTTAAAGAATTTATAGCTAAAAGGAGAGAGGAATGGGAAATAATAGGAGGAGGTATAGAACTAGAGGATGTAATAGTATAAGGTGTGGTGGGGCGATAAGTTTTATTTTGGTAAATGTAAATATACATTGCCATTGGCATGATCAGCTGGTCGCAATCAACTTCAATGGGCAGCATTGCACGATAACATTTATGCAATTACATATGTTCAGCGTATGTTAATAACATAACTAGAGTGACCATGACCTATGTTAATGACGCCGTTGCGAATGAAAATATCGTGTCTTGGGTTAATGCGTAATTGGCTCTTTTAGTTTTGGCGTGGCGTCATTCTTTTTCCATTTCAATCGCCAACGAGTACAGTCGCTTTAGATTGCTGTAAAAGTTATAAAGTTCAATTTTTCACGTGGGCGTGATGAACCCACGTGTATCGGCACTCAAGCTCGAAGAAAAAAAATCCCAAGTCCCTGGGAAAGAAAAAAAAAGGTAAATATAGACATCATACGCTCCCGAGCACTTGGCTATAACCTTTCACCGGAATAAAGAAAAATTCCAGAATTCGGACGTTTTGACAAATCTTCACTAAGGGATCGTTACTGGAGTCGAGGGGTGCCATTCCTGTGTGTGGAAGTCGTAGGAAGGTGCAGGCTAAATTGCGGCGCCGCGTTATTGTGTGCCAAAAACAAAAATTACGCATAACGCGTACTCCTTGCCAAAGCCCAAAGCACCAAATAGCGACAATCTACACTGGTAGCAGGCAGCGAATTTCCTAAGGCCGAACCAAGATTTCAGCATCGTCTCAGTTTCGGCAGATAAGCTTTGAACCTCGCTAACCAATAGTTCTTGCTGCACGCCCAGGCCGACCAACGTGACCACGTGTTCGACCCATCGATTCCCGGACATTCTTGAGCGCAGATCTGGTGGATAGCTAACCAGTGCGCACCCTCACTCGGATTTACAACATCGGATATAATTGTTAAACGGCATACTGGCCGTAGGTATAAGTGAAGGGCATAAGTACACATGAAATTTAAATTGCAAATCTTTCCGTTTTATATCGCTGACATTGTCTTTCGATCCTGATTTAGCATGTATATGTCGCTGACTATATTTCTACGTTACACAGTTCATAGTTCAACGATGCTGACATCGTTGGATTATACTAAAGTAGTGAGTACTGTGTGACAGATCAAAAGGTAATAAGTCATCTTATTGAATTGTACATATTGTTTAAATCGCGGTTATAGTCAGCGGGTGTACTCCTAATCAGCCTTCGTAATTACAAGTAATTTTTGTGGATCATTCAGATCAGCAGTGATTTAACTTAGTATTAGTATCGAAGTGTAATCTCATTCATGTATGTTTTTGCCCAGATTGAGTTTAGTTTTATAAAAAGAAAAAAACGTTGTTCGTTTCACGTAATGTATAATGAAGTACGATCATGAATTTAAATTCTCTTTGAATACAATTATATGATAAAATGAAATCTTAATTCCTTTTTGGGCACCTTAGGTTAATAATATCGCATATAAAAGGGTAGTTGCAATGACAACCGCAGATGCAGCTACAAGTAGGGTGGGTGAAGACCGAGGGTAGCCAACATCTTAGCTCCTCGGCTCTATATGACATATTCTGCTTGCAGACCGTAGTCGTTCCTTATATATCGTGGTATTCCGTCATACCTTAACTCTGTCTACTTTTTTTCTTTATTATACTTGACGCGTCGGGTGTGTTAGGGAGCAAAAGAACCCACGCCCCTTCCCTGAGCAGGAACCCGTAGACGGAGTACGCCCAAAGCACAACACGAGTGTTAGGCGAGACGCGCCCAGCGTAGCCGCCGTGTTCGTTACAAGATAAAATAATAAGAAAAGGGCGCCCAACGTGGGGCCCCGAACTTCTGCTCGTCCGCTTCTCACCCCCGAGATCCGGAATTGGCCCACAAGAACTTAGGAGAGAGCCGAAAGCATTGTTCGTAACCTGATTTGTCACGAGCCAATGTGGACGATCCTACGTTAAATCCATGCTAGCTTTCACCCTTCTTCCTATCCTTATCACAATATACCATCCAAATAATTTTAGTTTCCGAGCCGACATTTATCTTCGCTAGGAACTGCTGGTATTCTGATATCTTTTGTTGGAGCCAGACCAGGAAGTAAATCGTCGAGCGATTTATTTAGTGGATCAGTTATACTGTTCCACTAGAAATCTTGTTATGTTTTCGCCACTTTTGATTCATTTAGGACTTTTAGATCTGATTTCGAGTCGGTTCTCTACCAAGTGATAGAAGGTTGGTAGGGCATAATAACATTCCGTTTGTTCTAGTTGAATTGAGAATTGTTCTGGTTGGGTTATTTCGACTCGTCCCTCTTCAACTTAGTTCAGACAACTCAACACTGATTTAGTAAAATAGTTTGTTTGCTTTTTGTAAGGAGATATATCAAACATAGAGATTTAGATTATGCGATGTATTTACCTAAGGATAAGTCCCATGTTATAATATTGTTATATTAATATCGAAGTGCCTTAAACCTTTTCTTTCTGCCGTAAAACCGTTTCCGATTAAAATTACAATCCTTTCGGGATCAATTTCTATTTAAATCTTTGACCAATTATAATCGACTTATTCGTAGTCAGGAAAATTTAACTCTCAGCGAAGCACCTGCAGTGTGTACTATTTGCAATGAATCATCGATTGGTAATGCAGACATTGTAGAAACTCCATGCGCTCATAAATTTCATCGAAATTGCCTAAATCAATGGTTAAGAAGCAATGAGACATGTACCACTTGCAAGCGAGTTTGTAGTCGAGAATTATTCGAAGATAGCAGTGACTTGAATGCAGTAGCTTCACAAAGATCTACAAAGACGGGGGCCGTTCCTCGGTCCCGAACTATTACCCGAAGTAATGCTCGGAATACTCCTAAAGCCGCCAGAGGTCGTCCTAGTGGACCGACCAACTCTCGGGAGCAAGCGGGATCGCGAAACACCCAACCTTCTAGGGAATCGCTTGGTTTGTCAGAACAGCGTGTGCAGTTGCTTATCAGTAAGACACTGCAAGCCCATAAGGCTGAAATGGCGTCTTATTTGTCCGAAGAATTAAATGCCGCAGTTAGAAATTTAAACTTGTATCAGGAGCCACGTGGAGAACCCCAATTAGAATGGGAAAATGATTTTCCACGTGATGCACCGCGATCGAACAACGCTTCAAGATTACCGAATGTTAGTGTTCAGTCTGATGCGAGACGTGAATACGCAGTCGATAGGCCCGACAAAATATCGAGTGTCATATACAATTGGCAAGTCAGATTTTCAGGCTTGGCTAGTGATATCCCAGTTGATGACTTTATATATCGCATAAATTGCTTGACTTCACAATGTTTAAATGGCAATTTTAGGTTGCTGTATCAGTTTGCCAATTTGCTGTTTACCAGACCAGCTTTGACATTTTTTTGGAGATATCACCGTACGACTGACCAAACAGACTGGTTCAATTTGTGCACATGCTTGCGAGAAAGATATAAAGACCACAGATCAGACGAAGACATAAAAGACATGATTAGAAGACGCAAACAACGAGGGTCAGAAAGCTTTGATGAATTTTTAGATACGATTCTTGCCTTGTCAGATGCGTTACGGGAACCAATGTCAGACTCAGAGTAAGTGACCAATGTCAAGCGAAACCTAAAACCAGAATTAAGACATGAACTACTTCATGTAAACACTCCGAGTCTTGCGATATTACGCAAAGACTGTCATAAGCATGAAGCGTTCTATTCGAATTACCTTTCCAAGCCAATTTCCCGACCAATTAAACCACAACGACTAGTCAACGAACTAGTCCATGAAGATACAACAAAGACGGATCATACGCAGAATCTGGTAGAAACTGGGGACATAAATGCTATACATTCTCCGGAAAAATTGATTTGCTGGAACTGCGAGGAAAAGGGACACAGATATCAAGAATATTTAAATGCTCGTCGTGTATTTTGTTACGGCTGTGGTGCCGTTGACACTTACAAACCCACTTGTAGAAAGTGTAACCCTGTTGCGGAAAACTCTCCGGAGGGCCTTCGTCGTCTTTTAAACGCGAATGTCCGTCGTCAGTAGCCTCAGATCCAGACTTAAATAAAGATACCTTAACACCTGATTCTACCTTCACACCCGACTTATCAAAACCGTATCAGACAAAACTTAAGCCTTACCACGTCCGTTTACACGAATATTTAGACCAAAGAGCAACTATTTTCGTCTCAGAACCCAAAGTTGAATTTAAGCCTCGTTCGTCAGAGAGACTAAGAAACCTATGGACTCAGCGACGCTCGCTAAATAAGCACCGTGTTTCAGCAATTGATCATCGATCAAACGATGTGCGGCCGTTCACGAATTTGGAAATATTCAATCAGCATTACTTAGCCTTGTTAGATAGTGGGGCTACGTAAAGCGTGATTGGTGGGAGCTTAGCAAATAAAATTCTCGATACGAAAATTGACTTTAACAAAATAAAAGGCGATGTGAGAACCGCAGACGGACAAAAACAACATGTTGTAGGTTCCATTTCAATTCCTATCGCTTATAACTCCATTGCAAATAATTTCGAATTCTTAATTGTCCCGTCTATCAAGGAAAACGTTCTATGTGGAATAGATTTCTGGAGAGCATTTGGCATTTCAGTACATCATTCGAATACCCTGAATTCAGTGGAGTTCAAAGAAGTTGATTCGAACCAGCTGTCGTTATCACTAGCCCAAAAGACACGCTTACAATCAGTAATCACCTCTTTTCCTTCATTTGAAAGTGATGGTCTAGGAAAGACTACTCTTGTAGAACATATCATCGATACTGGGGATGCCAAGCCCATAAAACAGAGGTTTTATCCGATATCACCAGCAAGGGAAAAATTGTTGTGCGAAGAAGTAGATAGGATGATCAAACTTGGTGTCATTGAAGAAGCTCCATATTCCGCATGGTCATCTCCCGCGATATTGTTTGTTAAGCCTGGAAAAGTCCGATTTTGTTTAGACTGCCGCAAGGTGAATGAAGTGATCAGTAAGGATGCTTATCCGATACCAAATTTAAATGGCTTGATAAGTAGACTTCTTCCTGTACATTGTGTGTCGAAAATCGATTTAAAAGATGCCTTTTGGCAAACCTGCTTGGATGAATCATCGCGGGCAAAAACAGCATTCACTATCCCGAACAGGCCGTTATATCAATTTAAGCGGATGCCATTTGGATTGTGCAATGCACCGCAGACCATGAGCCGATTGATGGATCAAGTAATTCCTCACGACATGAAAGGTCATGTTATGGCTTACTTGGATGATTTTCTTGTTTTATCGCAAAGTTTTGATGAACATTTAATTCATTTGGCTGAAATCGCCAATACGCACGATTGCGTAGCGCAGGTTTGACCTTTAATATCCGTAAAAGTAATTTTTGTCTAACAAAAGTCGAATATCTTGGCTACATCGTAGGTGAAGGCACCTTGCAGCCTAATCCGGCTAAAGTTGAAGCAGTGGCAGATTTTCCAGTGCCGTCAACAAAAAGACAGCTGAGACGATTCCTAGGAATGACCGGTTGGTATCAACGGTTTATCCCTCACTACTCGTCGATTATCTTTCACCTCACAGAATTGTTGAAGGGCACGTCATTTGCTTGGAATGATGATGCTCAAATATCGTTTGAAGAAATCAAAAGGAAATTATCCTCAGCACCGTTCTTGATAAACGCAAACTATGAGAAGCCGTTTATAGTCCAATGCGATGCTTCCATGCATGGTGTAGGCGGTCTATTAGCCCAATGTGATGAGTCAGGAATCGAGCGACCCATCGCATACATGTCGAAAAAACTAAATAAAGCGCAGCGAAATTATTCCGTTACGGAACTCGAATGTCTTGCCGTTGTATTGGCTGTAAGAAAATTACGCATGTACATCGAAGGACACGATTTTAAAGTCGTGACTGATCATGCAAGTTTACGTTGGCTAATGAATCAAAAAGATCTAAGTGGTAGACTAGCTAGATGGTCATTCAAATTGCAAGGATATAATTTTTCTATCGAACGTCGCAGACACGCTTTCCCGTGCCTTTGAGCCAGCAGACGAACTAGCTGCGTTGGACCTAGAAGTATACCCTGAAATCGATTTGTCTTCGGGGGCATTTCGATCCAACGAATACTGCCGGCTAAAAGATAATATTATTCGTTCCAACTTGCCAGATTTTCGAGTTGTAGATGATTATATATATTTCCGAAAAGAATGCTCAGCTAGTAGTTTAGACGAGAACATGAAGGGCTGGAAATTATTTGTGCCGTCTGAATTACGCTTAAATGTTATGAAAGCAGCACATGATCAACCAACATCCGCGCATTGTGGGATGGCCAAATGTTTGGAATGTATTCGCAGACATTTGTACTGGCCGAACATGGTGGTTGACGTACGCGAGTACATACGCCACTGCGAGTTCTGTCAAACGTCGAAAGTTCCTAATCGATGCCTCAAGCCGACCATGGGAAACCAAGTGGTCAGCGAAAGGCCTTTCCAAAGGTTATATGTCGACTTTGTTGGTCCGTACCCACCATCAAAAACGAAACATTGGTATATTCGTCATTCTGGATCACTACTCAAAGTTCACATTTCTCAAGCCCATAAAAGGCTCAATGCCAAAGTAGCGGTAGATATACTGCAAGAAGATATATTTTTGTTTTGGAGTACCCGAGATAATAGTGAGTGACAATGGCACTCAATTTAAAAGCCTGGAATTCTCCTCTCTCTTGTCGAAGTACGGCATACAGCATATGTGTACCGGTGTATACTCGCCACAGGCAAACGCGGTGGAAAGAGTTAATCGTTCGATTAATGCTGCTTTGCGCACATATATTCGGTCCGACCAAAGCCTATGGGATGTATACATTAGTAGTACTTATAAAAAGTTCGTTACGAAACACCATACACCAGTCTATTGGAATTTCTCCATACTTCGTTGTGTTTGGGCAAAATATGATTAAGCACGGCAATGATTACAAGTTGCTCAAAAGCCTGAACATGCTGAATGAAGGGCAATTAAAACTCGATCGAGCAGACGAATTTCCCTTAATACGTTCTAATATTCAAAAACACATGGATATGGCACATGAAAAGAATTTGCGAACATATAACTTACGCATACGCCCTCGTTCTTTTGAAGTCGGTCAAATATTAATAAAACGCAACTTCGTTTTAAGCAATTTAGTTTACAGCATTTCAACGCAAAACTTGCACCAGTTGGAACTTAGAGCACGTATCAAACGAAAAATTTGGTAATTGTATATATATTTAAGAAGACTAGGTATTACCATGTTAAAGACCTAAGGGAATGTAAGTATATCACCCCCTTGGTCAGCTTTTATCTCAGTATTAGTTAATCCTTTCGATTAAACCTGCATTGTATGGGGCGATAAGTTGCATTTTGGTAAAGTAAATATACATTGGTGGCATGATCAACTGATCTGCAATCAACTTCAATGGGCAGCATTTGCTACGATAACATTTATGCAATTACATATGTTCAGCGTATGTTAATAACTTTTATAACTAGAGTGACCATGACCTATATGTTGAAAAACACAGAAGTGAATGAAAATAGATGTCTTGAGCTTCTGTCGTAATCAGCTCTTTAGTTTAGGCGTGGCGTCATTCTTTTTCCATTTCAATCAATGGTGCAGTCGCTTTAGATTGCTGCCACGTGTATCCGGCACTCCAGGAGAAAAAAAATCCCAAGTCCTGGGAAGAAAAAAAGAGGTAATATAGACATCATGCTCCCAGGCGCTTGGCTATAACCTTTCCCCAAATGAAAAATTCCAAATTCGGACGTTTTGACAAAT
>JAEIGF010000077.1:0-26199 GCA_018903485.1 Drosophila littoralis
TGTTTCAAGACGGGTCCCGAAGGTATCCTGAATCTTTCGCATTGTTAATCATACAAGTGCATATTTTTTTTTTTTTTTTTTTTAACAATATATATCTGCCTGTTGCGATGATATATATAAGACGGCGACCCAAAACTATACCTTGGCTAACCGTGGGTTAGTGGTATGATTCGAGTGGTTTTCCGCGGACGCCATCTAGTGGACCATGCGGATACGGTAGTTTTTCCTGGAGGCCCGATAGGTATAGCGGGGATTTGGTACGTTTTGTTGGTAGTCAACAGACTGTTCGTTAGGTGTGTAGCCTGTGTGGGTTTGTGTTCTTTTGCTTGAGTTTGCTCACATGGGCCGCTCAGTTCCAATCAGACTGAGCTCCCAGTACCAGAGTCAAACATTGGTAGATCTGTTTATAGGTTGGTTATTGGCAGAGTGGTCTGCAGTTTATTATTTTGCTTATGTTTGCTCACATAGGCCGCTCAGTTCCAATCAGACTGAGCTCCTAGTACCCGAGTCAAACATTGGTAAAGCTGTTTATAAGTTAGTTATTGGCAGAGTGGTCTGCAGTTTTTGTTTTGCTTATGTTTGCTCACATAGGCCGCTCAGTTCCAATCAGACTGAGCTCCTAGTACCCGAGTCAAACATTGGTAAAGTTGTTTATAAGTTAGTTATTGGCAGAGTGGTCTGCAGTTTATTGTTTTGCTTATGTTTGCTCACATAGGCCGCTCAGTTCCAATCAGACTGAGCTCCTAGTACCCGAGTCAAACATTGGTAAAGCTGTTTATAAGTTAGTTATTGGCAGAGTGGTCTGCAGTTTATTGTTTTGCTTATGTTTGCTCACATGGGCCGCTCAGTTCCAATCAGACTGAGCTCCCAGTACCCGAGTCAAACATCGGTAGATCTGTTTATAGGTTGGTTATTGGCAGAGTGGTCTGCAGTTTATTATTTTGCTTATGTTTGCTCACATAGGCCGCTCAGTTCCAATCAGACTGAGCTCCCTAGTACCCGAGTCAAACATTGGTAAAGCTGTTTATAAGTTAGTTATTGGCAGAGTGGTCTGCAGTTTATTGTTTTGCTTATGTTTGCTCACTTGGGCCTCTCAGTTCCAATCAGACTGAGCTCCCAGTACCCGAGTCAAACATTGGAAAGGCTGTTTATGAAACTGGTACTTGGCAGAACGGTGTGCAGTGTGTGGATGGTTCAATGTTTCGGCTATTCTCAGTTTGTTTGTTTGGGTTGAGTCTCCGTATCAGAAGTTGGTTTGCTTGCCAGGGTGTATTATCCAGCAGCATCAGTAAAATTGACCAGTTTTAGGTCATGTTTTTTCATCATTGCTGCTGGTTTTTGTTGAGTTGGCAGTTGTTTGGTAGAGAGCTGGATGTGCTTAACGGCAGCACTGGTATTGTGTAGTTAATTTTTCTTGAGTGTTGGATTATTATGGCGGGGGAGGGGTTTGGCTTTGTTTTCAGGTTGTTTTGTGGGTTAAGTCTGGTGTGCCCTTATTGTGTTAATTGATTTGTTATTAGCTGTATGCTGGCTATGTCTTGGAGTAAGCTAGGGTTGGGTTGGGTAAGCGTTTGGGTGATTGGGCCATTTGGTGGCCTTAGGGATTCGATGATTCGTTCGACTGTCCGTAGTTCGTTGTTCAGGGCTCGGAGTTCATGGTTGATTTGGTTTATTCTATTTGCGCTCATTGGGAAGCGAAGCGTGAAGTGCCTTTCTGTGGTGTCTGGGTCGTATGGAAGGCTTGAACGTAGTGTAGCTGTTCTTTGTAGTAGTTGTTGTTTGTGGTTTTGCAGTCTCTCATAGTAGTCTGCTTGTTGCAATAGCGTAAGTTGGTTATTTGTTGGAGGTGTTTGAGTAATGTATTGGCGTAGAGGTTTGATGTATTTGTTTACATGCTCAAGGTATCTTTCATGGCTTCTGGCTAGTCGGAATGGGATGTATGGTTTGGTAATTAGTTTTATAATTTCTGTGTTTGAGTGGTGGCTTAGTTGGTTGGCGTATTTGGTGGAGGATTTGTCATAGGTTTCCTCGAAAGTGGGGATCTTAAGGTCGCTGTGGAGGGTGCTGTTCCTAGTGTTCCAGGGGGCATTTGTGATTTTTCGGATCGTGGTGCTTTGAAAGGCAGCAACTCGGTTGATTTGGGTTTGGCTAGTAAGAGCTCCCCAGATGGGTAGTGCGTAGTGCCATACGGGGGCAATGAGTTGTTTGTAGAGCAGGATTTTGGAGTTGGTTGGGAGTTTGCTGTTTTTTTTTTTTTTTTTTTTTTTAACAATATATATCTGCCTGTTGCGATGATATATATAAGACGGCGACCCAAAACTATACCTTGGCTAACCGTGGGTTAGTGGTATGATTCGAGTGGTTTTCCGCGGACGCCATCTAGTGGACCATGCGGATACGGTAGTTTTTCCTGGAGGCCCGATAGGTATAGCGGGGATTTGGTACGTTTTGTTGGTAGTCAACAGACTGTTCGTTAGGTGTGTAGCCTGTGTGGGTTTGTGTTCTTTTGCTTGAGTTTGCTCACATGGGCCGCTCAGTTCCAATCAGACTGAGCTCCCAGTACCCGAGTCAAACATTGGTAGATCTGTTTATAGGTTGGTTATTGGCAGAGTGGTCTGCAGTTTATTATTTTGCTTATGTTTGCTCACATAGGCCGCTCAGTTCCAATCAGACTGAGCTCCTAGTACCCGAGTCAAACATTGGTAAAGCTGTTTATAAGTTAGTTATTGGCAGAGTGGTCTGCAGTTTTTTGTTTTGCTTATGTTTGCTCACATAGGCCGCTCAGTTCCAATCAGACTGAGCTCCTAGTACCCGAGTCAAACATTGGTAAAGTTGTTTATAAGTTAGTTATTGGCAGAGTGGTCTGCAGTTTATTGTTTTTGCTTATGTTTGCTCACATAGGCCGCTCAGTTCCAATCAGACTGAGCTCCTAGTACCCGAGTCAAACATTGGTAAAGCTGTTTATAAGTTAGTTATTGGCAGAGTGGTCTGCAGTTTATTGTTTTGCTTATGTTTGCTCACATGGGCCGCTCAGTTCCAATCAGACTGAGCTCCCAGTACCCGAGTCAAACATCGGTAGATCTGTTTATAGGTTGGTTATTGGCAGAGTGGTCTGCAGTTTATTATTTTGATTATGTTTGCTCACATAGGCCGCTCAGTTCCAATCAGACTGAGCTCCTAGTACCCGAGTCAAACATTGGTAAAGCTGTTTATAAGTTAGTTATTGGCAGAGTGGTCTGCAGTTTATTGTTTTGCTTATGTTTGCTTTTTTTTTTTTTTTTTTAACAATATATATCTGCCTGTTGCGATGATATATATAAGACGGCGACCCAAAACTATACCTTGGCTAACCGTGGGTTAGTGGTATGATTCGAGTGGTTTTCCGCGGACGCCATCTAGTGGACCATGCGGATACGGTAGTTTTTCCTGGAGGCCCGATAGGTATAGCGGGGATTTGGTACGTTTTGTTGGTAGTCAACAGACTGTTCGTTAGGTGTGTAGCCTGTGTGGGTTTGTGTTCTTTTGCTTGAGTTTGCTCACATGGGCCGCTCAGTTCCAATCAGACTGAGCTCCCAGTACCCGAGTCAAACATTGGTAGATCTGTTTATAGGTTGGTTATTGGCAGAGTGGTCTGCAGTTTATTATTTTGCTTATGTTTGCTCACATAGGCCGCTCAGTTCCAATCAGACTGAGCTCCCTAGTACCCGAGTCAAACATTGGTAAAGCTGTTTATAAGTTAGTTATTGGCAGAGTGGTCTGCAGTTTTTTGTTTTGCTTATGTTTGCTCACATAGGCCGCTCAGTTCCAATCAGACTGAGCTCCTAGTACCCGAGTCAAACATTGGTAAAGTTGTTTATAAGTTAGTTATTGGCAGAGTGGTCTGCAGTTTATTGTTTTGCTTATGTTTGCTCACATAGGCCGCTCAGTTCCAATCAGACTGAGCTCCTAGTACCCGAGTCAAACATTGGTAAAGCTGTTTATAAGTTAGTTATTGGCAGAGTGGTCTGCAGTTTATTGTTTTGCTTATGTTTGCTCACATGGGCCGCTCAGTTCCAATCAGACTGAGCTCCCAGTACCCGAGTCAAACATCGGTAGATCTGTTTATAGGTTGGTTATTGGCAGAGTGGTCTGCAGTTTATTATTTTGCTTATGTTTGCTCACATAGGCCGCTCAGTTCCAATCAGACTGAGCTCCTAGTACCCGAGTCAAACATTGGTAAAGCTGTTTATAAGTTAGTTATTGGCAGAGTGGTCTGCAGTTTATTGTTTTGCTTATGTTTGCTCACTTGGGCCTCTCAGTTCCAATCAGACTGAGCTCCCAGTACCCGAGTCAAACATTGGAAAGGCTGTTTATGAAACTGGTACTTGGCAGAACGGTGTGCAGTGTGTGGATGGTTCAATGTTTCGGCTATTCTCAGTTTGTTTGTTTGGGTTGAGTCTCCGTATCAGAAGTTGGTTTGCTTGCCAGGGTGTATTATCCAGCAGCATCAGTAAAATTGACCAGTTTTAGGTCATGTTTTTTCATCATTGCTGCTGGTTTTTGTTGAGTTGGCAGTTGTTTGGTAGAGAGCTGGATGTGCTTAACGGCAGCACTGGTATTGTGTAGTTAATTTTTCTTGAGTGTTGGATTATTATGGCGGGGGAGGGGTTTGGCTTTGTTTTCAGGTTGTTTTGTGGGTTAAGTCTGGTGTGCCCTTATTGTGTTAATTGATTTGTTATTAGCTGTATGCTGGCTATGTCTTGGAGTAAGCTAGGGTTGGGTTGGGTAAGCGTTTGGGTGATTGGGCCATTTGGTGGCCTTAGGGATTCGATGATTCGTTCGACTGTCCGTAGTTCGTTGTTCAGGGCTCGGAGTTCATGGTTGATTTGGTTTATTCTATTTGCGCTCATTGGGAAGCGAAGCGTGAAGTGCCTTTCTGTGGTGTCTGGGTCGTATGGAAGGCTTGAACGTAGTGTAGCTGTTCTTTGTAGTAGTTGTTGTTTGTGGTTTTGCAGTCTCTCATAGTAGTCTGCTTGTTGCAATAGCGTAAGTTGGTTATTTGTTGGAGGTGTTTGAGTAATGTATTGGCGTAGAGGTTTGATGTATTTGTTTACATGCTCAAGGTATCTTTCATGGCTTCTGGCTAGTCGGAATGGGATGTATGGTTTGGTAATTAGTTTTATAATTTCTGTGTTTGAGTGGTGGCTTAGTTGGTTGGCGTATTTGGTGGAGGATTTGTCATAGGTTTCCTCGAAAGTGGGGATCTTAAGGTCGCTGTGGAGGGTGCTGTTCCTAGTGTTCCAGGGGGCATTTGTGATTTTTCGGATCGTGGTGCTTTGAAAGGCAGCAACTCGGTTGATTTGGGTTTGGCTAGTAAGAGCTCCCCAGATGGGTAGTGCGTAGTGCCATACGGGGGCAATGAGTTGTTTGTAGAGCAGGATTTTGGAGTTGGTTGGGAGTTTGCTGTTGCTGTTCAGTAGCCAGTCAAGTTTAGCTCTGCGGGCTTTTAGTTTTGTGACAAGGTTGGCAGTGTGTTTGCAAAAGTTGAGTTTTTTGTCTAATATTACTCCCAGGTATGGGTGTGAATCTTTGGTTTCAATAGCTTGGTTCATTATTTTGGGTGAGTGTCTGGGTATATTTTCATTTTTCAGGGAGAACAATACATGGGCCGTTTTGTTTGGGTTGATTTTGATGCACCATTTGTTTGTCCATTCGGTTAGTGGTTCGAGCATTTTTTCTACTTGATAAACGGCAGTAGTGGCAGTTCTTGCGGCAGACATGACAACTGTGTCATCAGCATATGTGGCTAGTAGGGTGGTTATGTTTTGGGTGAGGTTTATTAGGGCAGTGTCAGGGGTGGGTAGATCAGATGTGTATATTGTATAGAGGATGGGTCCCAGGACACTGCCTTGTGGAACACCAGCCGTGATGGTTTTTGGAGTTGATCTGGCTCCCTCATGGCATTCGACCATTTTTTTTTTTTTTTTTTTAACAATATATATCTGCCTGTTGCGATGATATATATAAGACGGCGACCCAAAACTATACCTTGGCTAACCGTGGGTTAGTGGTATGATTCGAGTGGTTTTCCGCGGACGCCATCTAGTGGACCATGCGGATACGGTAGTTTTTCCTGGAGGCCCGATAGGTATAGCGGGGATTTGGTACGTTTTGTTGGTAGTCAACAGACTGTTCGTTAGGTGTGTAGCCTGTGTGGGTTTGTGTTCTTTTGCTTGAGTTTGCTCACATGGGCCGCTCAGTTCCAATCAGACTGAGCTCCCAGTACCCGAGTCAAACATTGGTAGATCTGTTTATAGGTTGGTTATTGGCAGAGTGGTCTGCAGTTTATTATTTTGCTTATGGTTGCTCACTTGGGCCTCTCAGTTCCTTTTTTTTTTTTTTTTTTTTTTACAGTATATACTAGCCTGTTGCATGGTACATATAGAAGACGGGGCCCAAATCTCTGCCAGTGGATAACCAATGGTAAGATTCGAGGAGTATCCGCAAGCGCCACTGAGTGGACCACGCGGCAACGGTCGTTTTAATTGGAGGCTTTTAATGGAAAGCAGTTTTAACGGCCAGGTAGGGCTGTATGTTGTAGGGTTGGAGAGTCAGGTGAGACTGTGTGGCTTCAACTTGCTCCCCTAGGCTGCACATGCCAGATTGGCAGGGCTCCTGGTATCTGAGTCAAGTTTGGTAAAGCAGTTTTAACGGCCAGGTAGGGCTGTATGTTATAGGGTTGGAGAGTCAGGTGAGACTTTGTGGCTTCAACTTGCTCCCCTAGGCTGTACATGCCAGATTGGCAGGGCCCCTGGTATCTGAGTCAAGTTTGGTAAAGCAGTTTTGACGGCCAGGTAGGGCTGTATGTTATGGGGTTGGAGAGTCAGGTGAGACTTTGTGGCTTCAACTTGCTCCCCTAGGCAGCACATGCCAGATTGGCAGGGCCCCTGGTATCTGAGTCAAGTTTGGTAAAGCAGTTTTGACGGCCAGGTAGGGCTGTTTGTTATAGGGTTGGAGGGTCAGGTGAGACTTTGTGGCTTCAACTTGCTCCCCTAGGCTGCACATGCCAGATTGGCAGGGCTCCTGGTACCTGAGTCAAGTTTGGTAAAGCAGTTTTAACGGCTAGGTGGGGCTGTATGTTATAGGGTTGGAGAGTCAGGTGAGACTTTGTGGCTTCAACTTGCTCCCCTAGGCTGCACATGCCAGATTGGCAGGGCCCCTGGTATCCGAGTCAAGTTTAGTAAAGCAGTTTTGACGGCCAGGTAGGGCTGTATGTTATAGGGTTGGAGAGTCAGGTGAGACTATGTGGCTTCAGCTTGCTCCCCTAGGCTGCACATGCCAGATTGGCAGGGCTCCTGGTATCTGAGTCAAGTTTGGTAAAGCAGTTTTAACGGCCAGGTAGGGCTGTATGTTGTGTTGTTTGAAAGGTTTATCTATGTGGTTCTAAGGTAGGAGCTCGTTTTTTTTTTTTTTTTTTTTTTTTACAGTATATACTAGCCTGTTGCATGGTACATATAGAAGACGGGGCCCAAATCTCTGCCAGTGGATAACCAATGGTAAGATTCGAGGAGTATCCGCAAGCGCCACTGAGTGGACCACGCGGCAACGGTCGTTTTAATTGGAGGCTTTTAATGGAAAGCAGTTTTAACGGCCAGGTAGGGCTGTATGTTGTAGGGTTGGAGAGTCAGGTGAGACTGTGTGGCTTCAACTTGCTCCCCTAGGCTGCACATGCCAGATTGGCAGGGCTCCTGGTATCTGAGTCAAGTTTGGTAAAGCAGTTTTAACGGCCAGGTAGGGCTGTATGTTATAGGGTTGGAGAGTCAGGTGAGACTTTGTGGCTTCAACTTGCTCCCCTAGGCTGTACATGCCAGATTGGCAGGGCCCCTGGTATCTGAGTCAAGTTTGGTAAAGCAGTTTTGACGGCCAGGTAGGGCTGTATGTTATGGGGTTGGAGAGTCAGGTGAGACTTTGTGGCTTTTGTTTACCGTTCGACGCAAAGGAACAAACGCAATGTCGGTCTGGATTCCAGAGCCCAGCTCTATGCCTGGTCGACAGACAGAGAAATGGGGACTGGGATCCAGACTGTTTTTTTATTCATTTAATACACAGGTACTTACAATGAATTAAGTAACATATTATATACATATCAAGTGAAGTTGCCCGGCCTTGGCGTGGGGATTGCTGTCAAATTATTATTTGAGGACTGGGAAAATTCCCAAGTGTCTGGAAGCTACCCAGTCAGATAGTCGTTGCACCTGAATGAGCTGGAGTCGCCAGCTTGACCACCGTTGATCCTGCCGCCAGATGCCATTAGTATGGGTGCGTGAGAGACGAAGCATCCAGGCCTTTTTCCATTGTGTGGGATGTCGCAGTCTGAATTTCTGTAAGTTGGCAACCCTCTGACAACGAGTTGTACGGAGCCATCTGAATGGTTCGTTAATGTAACGAGATCTTTGTTTAAGCTGCCTTTCAGCCAATTGCATTTGGACGTGTTGCCGAGTCCTGCAAATGGCCCTTGTCTTAGGCCCCTCGCTGCGGAACAGATACGTAAAGGTTAGCTGCCATCATAAACAGTGTAGCAAGTGTGCACATGGTGTTGCACACTGCTCCGTGATCCGCACTGGTGGCCACGAGCTGATGCGTGGCAGCCAGCTGCGTCTGTGGATTAGGATGCGAGCTTGGTGTCTCTGGACTGGGAGAAATGCGAGCTCCTGGCCTTGTAGGGGCAGCGAGAGTTGTGAACAGCTGCATAGGAAACGGGCTGTTTCGTCTGTCCTGAAGGTAGTTGGGCTGCACCACAGTTTGACTCAGCAGTTCTTGTATGTCAGAGACAAGGTAGTCTCTGAGACTGAGTGAGCGTTGGAGCGGACGTGACTGCCCATGAGGAGGTAGCTCCTGCTGCTGGACCTGCTGTGACCGCTGCTGTTGCGCCAGACGATCCAGAGGTAGGTGTTTCCGAAGCATTTCTGCGTATCTTCTTCTAACACCTAGGTGACGTTGTGGGAGTCTTGCTTTAAAAGTAATATTTTTGGCTTCCTCATTGCTGTGGTTGCTGAGCCGAGCCCAGTACCTGGAGCAAGCCTCATGGTATATTTTTTCCACCGGCACTACCTTCAGATCAGTGTGGATGTTTTGGTTCCGCACGTACCAAGGGGCTCCGGCAATGGTTCGCAATATCTTATTTTGCGCTACTTGGATACGCTCGAATTGACCTTCGCATAGAAGTGGTCCCCAGACCGGAAGTGCGAACTGCCATATTGGGGCTATGAGCTGCTTATAGAGGGTTACCTTGCATTTTAGTGGCAGCTTGCTCCTTTCTGATAATAACCAGTGCAGCTTTTTGGCCCTGTCTCTAACCCTGGCGACAATGGTGGTGACGTGGCTGCTCAAAAGAAGCTTTTTATCGACTTGCACTCCCAGGTATGAAATCCTTTCTTCTGTTGCAAGCCGTTGATCCAAAATTCTTGGGGAAAGAATTGGCATCTGCAGGTTTCTCCAAGTGTGCATTATGTGCTTTGTTTTAGTAGTGTTGATGCTAATGCTCCACTTTTGTGTCCATGTTGTAATAGTGGCAAGGAACAAATCCAAGTTGGCAATGGCATCTTCTTGCGAGTTTGCCGATGACAAGATGGCCGTGTCATCTGCATAAGTTGCCAGCATCAGCTTGTCACGTCGTAACGGTGCAGGTAGGGGCATGTCTGATGTGTATAGGGTGTACAGTACAGGCCCTAAAACACTACCCTGCGGAACGCCGGCGCAGATTTCTTTTAGGCTGGAACGCGTACCTCCACAGCAGTCCACAATGAATGTGCGTTCACTTAGATAGCTATCCATAACTCGGTAGAGGACTTCCGGCAATAGCTGTTTGAGCTTGAATCGCAGTCCGTCATGCCAGACACGGTCAAACGCCTCCTGAATGTCCATATAAACCGCAGAGCAGTATTTATTGTCCTCGTACGCATCTAGGATGAACTGCGTAACTCGACCCAGTTGTTGTTCAGCAGCATGCTCACGTCTGAAACCGAATTGGTGGCTCGGAATTGCGTTAATGATGTTGTCCAACTGGAACATCCGGCGCAGCAACAGTCGTTCAAAGATTTTTGAAAAGCCAGCAAGCAAGCTTATTGGCCTGTAGGATCCAAGCTGATCAGAAGGCTTGCCTGGCTTTTGGATCATTGTGATCTTGGCACATTTCCACTTGTAAGGAAAGTGTCCAAAGCGCAAGATACCGTTAAAAATAAGCACAAGGTACAGTACAGCCGACTGTGGCAGTTCCTTGATCGTGCGATTATCAATTCGGTCAATCCCCGGAGACTTTTTTATTTGCAGCGCTTTGATAATGGCTTGTACTTCTCCTAGCGTTACTGGAGGGAAGCTGAGTTCACATTGGGCCAGCGGTAGCGATACTTGCATCTCGACATGGCTCTTGTCAGAGGGCAGCGTGGTGATCAGTGGCCTAAATCTTTGCTCAAGGTGCTGCGCAAAGGCTTCTGCTTTTTCCTCGGTGGTCTTGCACCACAGGGAAGCCCCAGTTCCCTCAGTATGTTTCCTCACTGGTAAATTTGGAGCGGGCTGCCTTTTGATGTTCCCCGTTAGCCGCCATAGCTTTTGCATACTGTATCTATCCCTTGCATCAATAGATTCCAGCAACTCATCAAGTCGTCTCGCCTTGGTCTGCTTGATTTCCCTGCTAATGCTGTTAGCTAATCTGTTGTGTGCTTGCCTAGCAGCCGGGTTGTGGTATACCTGTATGTGGCGTTTAATCAGTCGCTTGGCCTCAATCATTTGCTGAATGCGCCTGTTGATTGTGTAGTTATACCTTGGTTGTCCTCGGTTAGGCTGGTGAGTTAGGTTTGCTGCAAATTTCGCTGCAGAGTGGATATTATTTTCCAGTATATCTACCGCTTCGTCAATATCGTCGCCACAGTGAAGCTCAGTGTTCAAATTGATGTGCATGTTTAGCCACAATTGAAATTTGGGTATGCTCGCATTTGCAGGAAGAAGATGACACTTGGGTTCACCTTCTGCTGGCTTGCTCAGCAGTTCAATCTGCAGCGGCAAATGGTCTGATCCTAAGTCGTTGCAGGTGCTAATTTTTAGCAGACTATACTGCACACCTTTATATACTGCAAAGTCAATGGCTGTCGGGGACTGGCGCGCATTATTTGGGAAGCGCGTTGACGAGCCAGTTGCCAGAATGTCAAGATTCTGCTGCTGCACACTTTCAAGGAGTAGATTACCCCTGCGGTTTGATCTGCTGTTGCCCCACCAAGAACTTCTGGCATTCCAGTCACCAGCAGCAATAAATTTAGCACCAAGCTGTCTGAATACATGGTTGAAGTCTTGAACCAGCCACTGTTCCCGCGGGGGCAGTATATGGCCGCAACATTAATGACTGAGCCATTTAGCAATGTAATTGCAACTGGCGCACACTGAATTTTCTCCAAGGTTGTCGGCGTGAGCGCTATGTGTTGGATTGTGCGCCTTACTAGGATGGCTGCACCTCCACGCCGATTGTTAGATGGGTGGTTTGCCAGGTAAGTGTAGTATCCTCTGATATCAATAGTTTCTGCATCCCGTAGGCAGCTTTCAGCTATTAACATTACGTCGATTTCGTTTTGCAGCATAAATAACTCCATCTCTTCCAGTTTATTATGTAGCCCAGCTGCATTCCAGGCTACAATTTTAAGGCCGTTGGTGTTGTGTCTGGCATATACGTAAAGCCCATTTCTCTCTGAGGAGGAAGTGATGGAGTTGGCGTCGTAGCTAGACATTTTGGTTACCATTGACGCGCTCCATGGTAGACATGAGAGTGCTTACGGTAGCCATCATACTCGTCATTAGATCAACTAATCTGTCAATTTTACTTTCCAGGTTACTGTTATTGGCAGGGGCAACTGGGCTCCTTCGTTGTTCAACCATTATGTTGATCAACTGATCCAGTTTTCGGCTGAGGTCATCTCGCGGGTATGCAGTTCGCGGTGAGCTGCGGCTGCGGCTCCTGTGTTGCTGGCGCGCTTCTGCAGGATGCACTATCGCTTGCTGAGTTGCTCGCTCCTGATAATGCACATGCTGGTGGCGCTGAGGCGGCTGATTGTTGCGCTGCAATCTCGAATCATGTTGCTGTTGCTGAGGCTGCTGACGAGTTGTTTGGCGCTGTGCGGTCTGCTTCTGCGCTTGGGAGCGCTCATCTAGCAGGCCAGTTTTAAGGGCGGCTGCATAGCTGCTTGCAGCTTGGGGCATTGGCTGCTGGTGCTGCACCTGCTGACGGAATGGGTTGTGCTGCTGCTGCTGCTGCTGCTCAGAGGGCCACTGTGGTTGTTGCTGTTGTGCTTGCTGGCGCTGGACAACTGGAGGCCGAAGCGGTTGCTGCTTTGGTCGCCCTTGTTGCCTACCAGAGCTAACTGGAATGGTGGGTTCTCCAAGCTGAAATAGCAATCTATTGGCTCTTTGTAGAACGGCAGGCTCTCTCTTTTTAGCGTTGTTCTTGAAGAAGATGCAGCCCCTGTAACTGGCTGCATGTGGGCCCTTACAATTAGCACATTTCGCTTCTGCACCAGGCGCTTTATCACAGAGTGTTGATGGGTGCTCTTGCCCGCACTTTACGCATCTAAATATGCGGCGACAGTAATTTTTTGTATGTCCAATCTGTTGGCAACGGTGGCACTGCACAACATCCGTATTTCTTATTGGCTTTTCGACCTTGACTCGCTGGCCTCCCAAGACTGTTAAGTCGAAAATTTCGTTATTGTTCTTTTTAGGCTCGAGCTCAACTTGAAAGAGATTTAGTGGCTCGCCAGTGAACCGCTTCTTGATAACATTAACAAATCGGACGTTATGTCCCTTGTCGCTAAGCTTCTGCTTGATCCAGTCATTAGGAGTAGCTCGATGAAGGTGTCTAATTACAACCCTGAAGCCACGGTCACTGCTCAGTTGGTAAGTATGAGACTCAACACCACATTCTTCGAAAAATCTAACTAGTGCGCGGTATGAGCTAATGTCATTGCACTGGATTCGAAGTCCGTGGTCCATTGTCGGTTTGGTGTGGTAGCTACCCTCCCCAATCAGGTCATCAATGTCTTTAAGAAATGGTACTATGTTACCGTTTAATCCAGGCACGTAAAGAGGCTCATTTTTTTTTTTTTTTTTTTTGTAGTATGTACTGGTCTATTACTCAGTACATACGGCTGGTGGCCCAGATCCGTTTGCTGGCTGGGATCTGGGCAAGTTTACCACACTGCGCCGCTGAGCGGTCCACGCGGAATCGGTCGTTGTCTTGGGAGGCGGTTGTTGGTTCTGCAGGGTATGGCTGGGTATAGCCTTTGTTTTTGGCGCTTGGTAGGTTGCTCAGGTTGGAGCTTAATGTGCTGGGTGTAGCATATATTGTATTATAATTGGGTGGTCAATATGCAATTGTGGCGTAGTTGGCTAGCCTGGAATGTATAGCATATTGTGGTTGTTAGTTGTGGTTAGTATGTGCGCCAGGTTGGAATAAGTAATAGATTAGTTAATTAGTTTTTTTTTATTTTTATTTTTTTTTTATTTATTTTTTTTTTTTTTTATGGTTTATGGTTTTTTTGAGCAGTTTGGCATAGGAGTTGTGCCGGCTTGCATTGGTTTGTGGGGTGTTCTTGGTGACTGCTCACTCACCTGATTTATACCTGCCCAGAAGGACAGTGCTCCAGGCACTCAAGCAAAGCAGTTTTAGTAGCCTGATGTGACTTTTTTTTTTTGCAATGGAATATTATGGTGCAGTGTTGGGGATTGTGTTCTTTGTTACTGCTCACTCACCTGGTTTACACATGCCCAGAAGGGCAGAGCTCCAGGCACCCAAGCAAAGCAGTTTTTAGCACTGGGTGTTGTGCAGTTTTTGTTTATCACTGCTCGCTCACCTGGTTTACACATGTCCAGAGGGACAGAGCTCCAGGTACCCAAGCAGAGCAGTTGGGTAGTCTGATATGACTGTTTTGGCATTGGGATATTGGGTTGCAGGTACTTTGTTGCTGCTTACTCACCTGGTTTACACGTACCCAGCAGGGCAGAGCTCCAGGTACCCAAGCAAAGCAGCTTTAGCAGTCTGGTATGGCTATTGGTGTCCGTAGGTCTCCTGTTGCTATTGAGCAGATTGGATTTGTTTTTAGTTTATCAGGTGGGAACGTTAATATGCAACTTGGTTGTCGTCTGCGTATCTTTGAACATACACTTAAGGGTCTCTTTTCAGTCTCTATTCCGATATACAGAAAGACTCACATATTAACGGGGTTACGGGGTTGTTTGTAGTGGAATTGGTTGTAGTGTAATTCCAGCATTGTGAGTTGGCAGTGCAGATAGTGCGATTGTGGGTATAAAATAGGTTTGGCTAGTTTGGTTGGCTGAGCAATTTGTTGGGTGTTGAATATTTGTAAAGGTTACTGTATATTATTATCTTGGTATTAGTTTTATTAGATTTTATTGCATGTTTGCATAGGTTATTGTAGATTATTGCTATTATGTATTGTTATGTATGTATTGTTATTATCATTGTATACTATATTGTTAATATTGTTATGTATTTTTAGGTTGTATTTATTAGGTTTTATTGCATGTTTGCATAGGTTATTGTATATTATTGCTATTATGTATTGTTATTATTATTGTATACTATTATATATTATTGTATTGTACTAATATGTTGTATTGTATATTGTTAAGTTTGTTATGTATTTTTTTTTTTTTTTTTTTTTTTTTTTTTTTTTTTTTATCTGCATCGAATAATATGTTTATTTAGGTTGTGTTATTATTGTCATTAGTTATGTTGTTAGTGAAATTGTTTGTTAGTGTTTTTGGTTGTTAGGCAGTTTAATTGGGGATAGGGTTAGGGTCAGCAATATCAGAGGTAATGATGATGGATGCATAAAATATGCTTGCATCATTGTAGTTCTTCATTTAATGCTGACCCTTTTGGACATTAGGGTAGTTTTGGCTTCTGTGGTCAGTCTTCATAGTGGGGATTGGTTTAGGCATTTATTGGTGGTGCTAGGCTGCTAGCTTGGCATATATTGGTGTATGCAGTGCTCGTGGTTTGGTTCAGGTGAGCTGTTGGATTTGGTTAGTGCGCTTGGTTTGCGTTTGCTCGTGTTGGTTGAGCTGTTGACCTTATATATTTATTCGTGCGTATCGTCACAGGCAGTCAGATATTTTGATGGATTATAGCGGAATATTGGTTGTGGATGGAATTGGCTCGTGGATTGAGCTGTTTGGTTTTAAATTGGTGCATGTTTGCACTGGCTGTTGGGTATCTTGGTATGCTCTAAGATTGTTTATGTCACAATATAGATCGAGGTGACTGTTCTGACCCATGATGGTTGGGCTTAGGAGAGTTTGTTTGGTGTATTTTGGCACTTGGCTTTGGGGCATGTTTAGTTTGGTGCTGTGGGTTAGGTATACGTTCATTTGTGGCATGTTATTTGGGCTCACATAACGAGTTGGTTGTGTTTTGTTTTGATTTATGCTGGCTGAGCGGCTAATATTTAGATTGGTTGTTTGTTAATGTGATTCTGGGTTGTGTGATCTTGATGGCCATGGAGCGTGGGTCAGCATTTTTTTTTTTTTTTTTGTAGTATGTACTGGTCTATTACTCAGTACATACGGCTGGTGGCCCAGATCCGTTTGCTGGCTGGGATCTGGGCAAGTTTACCACACTGCGCCGCTGAGCGGTCCACGCGGAATCGGTCGTTGTCTTGGGAGGCGGTTGTTGGTTCTGCAGGGTATGGCTGGGTATAGCCTTTGTTTTTGGCGCTTGGTAGGTTGCTCAGGTTGGAGCTTAATGTGCTGGGTGTAGCATATATTGTATTATAATTGGGTGGTCAATATGCAATTGTGGCGTAGTTGGCTAGCCTGGAATGTATAGCATATTGTGGTTGTTAGTTGTGGTTAGTATGTGCGCCAGGTTGGAATAAGTAATAGATTAGTTAATTAGTTTTTTTTTATTTTTATTTTTTTTTTTTATTTATTTTTTTTTTTTTTTATGGTTTATGGTTTTTTTGAGCAGTTTGGCATAGGAGTTGTGCCGGCTTGCATTGGTTTGTGGGGTGTTCTTGGTGACTGCTCACTCACCTGATTTATACCTGCCCAGAAGGACAGTGCTCCAGGCACTCAAGCAAAGCAGTTTTAGTAGCCTGATGTGACTTTTTTTTTTTGCAATGGAATATTATGGTGCAGTGTTGGGGATTGTGTTCTTTGTTACTGCTCACTCACCTGGTTTACACATGCCCAGAAGGGCAGAGCTCCAGGCACCCAAGCAAAGCAGTTTTTAGCACTGGGTGTTGTGCAGTTTTTGTTTATCACTGCTCGCTCACCTGGTTTACACATGTCCAGAGGGACAGAGCTCCAGGTACCCAAGCAGAGCAGTTGGGTAGTCTGATATGACTGTTTTGGCATTGGGATATTGGGTTGCAGGTACTTTGTTGCTGCTTACTCACCTGGTTTACACGTACCCAGCAGGGCAGAGCTCCAGGTACCCAAGCAAAGCAGCTTTAGCAGTCTGGTATGGCTATTGGTGTCCGTAGGTCTCCTGTTGCTATTGAGCAGATTGGATTTGTTTTTAGTTTATCAGGTGGGAACGTTAATATGCAACTTGGTTGTCGTCTGCGTATCTTTGAACATACACTTAAGGGTCTCTTTTCAGTCTCTATTCCGATATACAGAAAGACTCACATATTAACGGGGTTACGGGGTTGTTTGTAGTGGAATTGGTTGTAGTGTAATTCCAGCATTGTGAGTTGGCAGTGCAGATAGTGCGATTGTGGGTATAAAATAGGTTTGGCTAGTTTGGTTGGCTGAGCAATTTGTTGGGTGTTGAATATTTGTAAAGGTTACTGTATATTATTATCTTGGTATTAGTTTTATTAGATTTTATTGCATGTTTGCATAGGTTATTGTAGATTATTGCTATTATGTATTGTTATGTATGTATTGTTATTATCATTGTATACTATATTGTTAATATTGTTATGTATTTTTAGGTTGTATTTATTAGGTTTTATTGCATGTTTGCATAGGTTATTGTATATTATTGCTATTATGTATTGTTATTATTATTGTATACTATTATATATTATTGTATTGTACTAATATGTTGTATTGTATATTGTTAAGTTTGTTATGTATTTTATTTTTTTTTTTTTTTTTTTTTTTTTTTTTTTTTTATCTGCATCGAATAATATGTTTATTTAGGTTGTGTTATTATTGTCATTAGTTATGTTGTTAGTGAAATTGTTTGTTAGTGTTTTTGGTTGTTAGGCTTTTTTTTTTTTTTTTTTTTTTGTAGTATGTACTGGTCTATTACTCAGTACATACGGCTGGTGGCCCAGATCCGTTTGCTGGCTGGGATCTGGGCAAGTTTACCACACTGCGCCGCTGAGCGGTCCACGCGGAATCGGTCGTTGTCTTGGGAGGCGGTTGTTGGTTCTGCAGGGTATGGCTGGGTATAGCCTTTGTTTTTGGCGCTTGGTAGGTTGCTCAGGTTGGAGCTTAATGTGCTGGGTGTAGCATATATTGTATTATAATTGGGTGGTCAATATGCAATTGTGGCGTAGTTGGCTAGCCTGGAATGTATAGCATATTGTGGTTGTTAGTTGTGGTTAGTATGTGCGCCAGGTTGGAATAAGTAATAGATTAGTTAATTAGTTTTTTTTTTTTTATATTTTTTTTTTTTTTTATTTTTTTTTTTTTTTTATGGTTTATGGTTTTTTTGAGCAGTTTGGCATAGGAGTTGTGCCGGCTTGCATTGGTTTGTGGGGTGTTCTTGGTGACTGCTCACTCACCTGATTTATACCTGCCCAGAAGGACAGTGCTCCAGGCACTCAAGCAAAGCAGTTTTAGTAGCCTGATGTGACTTTTTTTTTTGCAATGGAATATTATGGTGCAGTGTTGGGGATTGTGTTCTTTGTTACTGCTCACTCACCTGGTTTACACATGCCCAGAAGGGCAGAGCTCCAGGCACCCAAGCAAAGCAGTTTTTAGCACTGGGTGTTGTGCAGTTTTTGTTTATCACTGCTCGCTCACCTGGTTTACACATGTCCAGAGGGACAGAGCTCCAGGTACCCAAGCAGAGCAGTTGGGTAGTCTGATATGACTGTTTTGGCATTGGGATATTGGGTTGCAGGTACTTTGTTGCTGCTTACTCACCTGGTTTACACGTACCCAGCAGGGCAGAGCTCCAGGTACCCAAGCAAAGCAGCTTTAGCAGTCTGGTATGGCTATTGGTGTCCGTAGGTCTCCTGTTGCTATTGAGCAGATTGGATTTGTTTTTAGTTTATCAGGTGGGAACGTTAATATGCAACTTGGTTGTCGTCTGCGTATCTTTGAACATACACTTAAGGGTCTCTTTTCAGTCTCTATTCCGATATACAGAAAGACTCACATATTAACGGGGTTACGGGGTTGTTTGTAGTGGAATTGGTTGTAGTGTAATTCCAGCATTGTGAGTTGGCAGTGCAGATAGTGCGATTGTGGGTATAAAATAGGTTTGGCTAGTTTGGTTGGCTGAGCAATTTGTTGGGTGTTGAATATTTGTAAAGGTTACTGTATATTATTATCTTGGTATTAGTTTTATTAGATTTTATTGCATGTTTGCATAGGTTATTGTAGATTATTGCTATTATGTATTGTTATGTATGTATTGTTATTATCATTGTATACTATATTGTTAATATTGTTATGTATTTTTAGGTTGTATTTATTAGGTTTTATTGCATGTTTGCATAGGTTATTGTATATTATTGCTATTATGTATTGTTATTATTATTGTATACTATTATATATTATTGTATTGTACTAATATGTTGTATTGTATATTGTTAAGTTTGTTATGTATTTTATTTTTTTTTTTTTTTTTTTTTTTTTTTTTTTTTATCTGCATCGAATAATATGTTTATTTAGGTTGTGTTATTATTGTCATTAGTTATGTTGTTAGTGAAATTGTTTGTTAGTGTTTTTGGTTGTGTTAGGGTTTTTTTTTTTTTTTTTTTTGTAGTATGTACTGGTCTATTACTCAGTACATACGGCTGGTGGCCCAGATCCGTTTGCTGGCTGGGATCTGGGCAAGTTTACCACACTGCGCCGCTGAGCGGTCCACGCGGAATCGGTCGTTGTCTTGGGAGGCGGTTGTTGGTTCTGCAGGGTATGGCTGGGTATAGCCTTTGTTTTTGGCGCTTGGTAGGTTGCTCAGGTTGGAGCTTAATGTGCTGGGTGTAGCATATATTGTATTATAATTGGGTGGTCAATATGCAATTGTGGCGTAGTTGGCTAGCCTGGAATGTATAGCATATTGTGGTTGTTAGTTGTGGTTAGTATGTGCGCCAGGTTGGAATAAGTAATAGATTAGTTAATTAGTTTTTTTTTTTTTTTTTTTTTTTTTATTTATTTTTTTTTTTTTATGGTTTATGGTTTTTTTGAGCAGTTTGGCATAGGAGTTGTGCCGGCTTGCATTGGTTTGTGGGGTGTTCTTGGTGACTGCTCACTCACCTGATTTATACCTGCCCAGAAGGACAGTGCTCCAGGCACTCAAGCAAAGCAGTTTTAGTAGCCTGATGTGACTTTTTTTTTTGCAATGGAATATTATGGTGCAGTGTTGGGGATTGTGTTCTTTGTTACTGCTCACTCACCTGGTTTACACATGCCCAGAAGGGCAGAGCTCCAGGCACCCAAGCAAAGCAGTTTTTAGCACTGGGTGTTGTGCAGTTTTTGTTTATCACTGCTCGCTCACCTGGTTTACACATGTCCAGAGGGACAGAGCTCCAGGTACCCAAGCAGAGCAGTTGGGTAGTCTGATATGACTGTTTTGGCATTGGGATATTGGGTTGCAGGTACTTTGTTGCTGCTTACTCACCTGGTTTACACGTACCCAGCAGGGCAGAGCTCCAGGTACCCAAGCAAAGCAGCTTTAGCAGTCTGGTATGGCTATTGGTGTCCGTAGGTCTCCTGTTGCTATTGAGCAGATTGGATTTGTTTTTAGTTTATCAGGTGGGAACGTTAATATGCAACTTGGTTGTCGTCTGCGTATCTTTGAACATACACTTAAGGGTCTCTTTTCAGTCTCTATTCCGATATACAGAAAGACTCACATATTAACGGGGTTACGGGGTTGTTTGTAGTGGAATTGGTTGTAGTGTAATTCCAGCATTGTGAGTTGGCAGTGCAGATAGTGCGATTGTGGGTATAAAATAGGTTTGGCTAGTTTGGTTGGCTGAGCAATTTGTTGGGTGTTGAATATTTGTAAAGGTTACTGTATATTATTATCTTGGTATTAGTTTTATTAGATTTTATTGCATGTTTGCATAGGTTATTGTAGATTATTGCTATTATGTATTGTTATGTATGTATTGTTATTATCATTGTATACTATATTGTTAATATTGTTATGTATTTTTAGGTTGTATTTATTAGGTTTTATTGCATGTTTGCATAGGTTATTGTATATTATTGCTATTATGTATTGTTATTATTATTGTATACTATTATATATTATTGTATTGTACTAATATGTTGTATTGTATATTGTTAAGTTTGTTATGTATTTTATTTTTTTTTTTTTTTTTTTTTTTTTTTTTTTTTATCTGCATCGAATAATATGTTTATTTAGGTTGTGTTATTATTGTCATTAGTTATGTTGTTAGTGAAATTGTTTGTTAGTGTTTTTGGTTGTTAGGCTTTTTTTTTTTTTTTTTTTTTTTTTGTAGTATGTACTGGTCTATTACTCAGTACATACGGCTGGTGGCCCAGATCCGTTTGCTGGCTGGGATCTGGGCAAGTTTACCACACTGCGCCGCTGAGCGGTCCACGCGGAATCGGTCGTTGTCTTGGGAGGCGGTTGTTGGTTCTGCAGGGTATGGCTGGGTATAGCCTTTGTTTTTGGCGCTTGGTAGGTTGCTCAGGTTGGAGCTTAATGTGCTGGGTGTAGCATATATTGTATTATAATTGGGTGGTCAATATGCAATTGTGGCGTAGTTGGCTAGCCTGGAATGTATAGCATATTGTGGTTGTTAGTTGTGGTTAGTATGTGCGCCAGGTTGGAATAAGTAATAGATTAGTTAATTAGTTTTTTTTATTTTTATTTTTTTTTTATTTATTTTTTTTTTTTTTATGGTTTATGGTTTTTTGAGCAGTTTGGCATAGGAGTTGTGCCGGCTTGCATTGGTTTGTGGGGTGTTCTTGGTGACTGCTCACTCACCTGATTTATACCTGCCCAGAAGGACAGTGCTCCAGGCACTCAAGCAAAGCAGTTTTAGTAGCCTGATGTGACTTTTTTTTTTTTTTTTGCAATGGAATATTATGGTGCAGTGTTGGGGATTGTGTTCTTTGTTACTGCTCACTCACCTGGTTTACACATGCCCAGAAGGGCAGAGCTCCAGGCACCCAAGCAAAGCAGTTTTTAGCACTGGGTGTTGTGCAGTTTTTGTTTATCACTGCTCGCTCACCTGGTTTACACATGTCCAGAGGGACAGAGCTCCAGGTACCCAAGCAGAGCAGTTGGGTAGTCTGATATGACTGTTTTGGCATTGGGATATTGGGTTGCAGGTACTTTGTTGCTGCTTACTCACCTGGTTTACACGTACCCAGCAGGGCAGAGCTCCAGGTACCCAAGCAAAGCAGCTTTAGCAGTCTGGTATGGCCTTTTTTTATTGGTGTCCGTAGGTCTCCTGTTGCTATTGAGCAGATTGGATTTGTTTTTAGTTTATCAGGTGGGAACGTTAATATGCAACTTGGTTGTCGTCTGCGTATCTTTGAACATACACTTAAGGGTCTCTTTTCAGTCTCTATTCCGATATACAGAAAGACTCACATATTAACGGGGTTACGGGGTTGTTTGTAGTGGAATTGGTTGTAGTGTAATTCCAGCATTGTGAGTTGGCAGTGCAGATAGTGCGATTGTGGGTATAAAATAGGTTTGGCTAGTTTGGTTGGCTGAGCAATTTGGGGGGTGTTGAATATTTGTAAAGGTTACTGTATATTATTATCTTGGTATTAGTTTTATTAGATTTTATTGCATGTTTGCATAGGTTATTGTAGATTATTGCTATTTATGTATGTTATGTATGTATTGTTATTATCATTGTATACTATGTTGTTAAGATTGTTATGTATTTTTAAGTTGTATTTTTTTAGATTTTATTGCATGTTTGCATAGGTTATTGTATATTATTGCTATTATGTATTGTTATTTTTGTTATTGTATTATATATTATTGTATTGTACTTATTATATATTGTTAAGATTGTTATGTATTTTGTTGTATTTTTTTTTTTTTGTTGTTTTATACTAATATATTGTATTAATAATTGTTATGTATTTTTAAGTTGTATCTAAATAAAAATTTTTTTTTTTATTTTTTTTTATTATTATCTTGGTATTATTTTATTAGATTTATTAGTTGCATAGGTTATTGTATATTATTGCTATTATGTATTGTTTATTATTGTATACTATTATATATTATTGTATTGTACTAATATGTTGTTATTATATATTGTTAAGTTTGTTATGTATTTTAAGTTGTATTTAATTTATTTTTTTTTTTTTTATTGTATTTTTTTTATACTAATATGTTGTATTATTATATATATTGTTATGTATTTTAAGTTGTATTTATTAAATTTTTTTTTTTTATTTTTTTTATATTATGCTGTATTATTATATAGTTAATTGTTATGTTTTTTTAGTGAAATTGTTTGTTAGTGTTTTTGGTTGTTAGGCAGTTTAATTGGGGATAGGGTTAGGGTCAGCAATATCAGAGGTAATGATGATGGATGCATAAAAGATGCTTGCATCATTGTAATTCTTCATTTTATGCTGACCCTTTTGGACATTAGGGTAGTTTTGGCTTCTGTGGTCAGTCTTCATAGTGGGGATTGGTTTAGGCATTTATTGGTGGTGCTAGGCTTCTAGCTTGGCATATATTGGTGTATGCAGTGCTCGTGGTTTGGTTCAGGTGAGCTGTTGGATTTATGTTGGTTAGTGCGCTTGGTTTGCGTTTGCTCGTGTTGGTTGAGCTGTTGACCTTATATATTTATTCGTGCGTATCGTCACAGGCAGTCAGATATTTCGATGGATTATAGCGGAATATTGGTTGTGGATGGAATTGGCTCGTGGATTGAGCTGTTTGGTTTTAAATTGGTGCATGTTTGCACTGGCTGTTGGGTATCTTGGTATGCTCTAAGATTGTTTATGTCACAATATAGATCGAGGTGACTGTTCTGACCCATGATGGTTGGGCTTAGGAGAGTTTGTTTGGTGTATTTTGGGACTTGGCTTTGGGGCATGTTTAATTTGGTGCTGTGGGTTAGGCATACGTTCATTTGTGGCATGTTATTTGGGCTCACAGAACGAGTTGGTTGTATTTTGTTTTGATTTATGCTGGCTGAGCGGCTAATATTTAGATTGGTTGTTTGTTAATGTGATTCTGGGTTGTGTAATCTTGAGTGTCAGAGATAATGATAGTATTAGCATGGTTCGCTTGTATCATTATATTTCATCACTATGTGCTGACCCATTCGGCTAGGCAGTTTTCTTGGTTTGTTATTATTGTGCTATTGGTAAGTAACACTTGGTGGTTTGTCATATATTGTTAATTAGGTTAGGCAGTTTTATTGTGTTATTGGTAGGTGCGGCTTAATGTTTTATGGTTTAGGCATGGCATAGTTTTGATTTGTATGCTGTTTTTTTTTTTTTTTTTTTTTTTTTTTTTAAATTTATAGTTGTTAGTTTATAGTGTTAGCGGTAGTATAAAGTCTTGAGAGCTATGTGCTGATTGTACTAGGATTTGATTGGGCTGTGTAAGGAGTTGTTCCTGCTGCTGGGGTGTACTGTCAACTTGCACTGCAATGGATGTTAGGAGTCTTTCAGTTTCTTGGAGTTTTTTGTTTAGGGCGAGTAGGTCTCGATTAATGCTATTCATTGTGTTGACATTCATTGGGAAACGGAGGGTGAAGAATCTTTCTGTAGTGTCTGGGTCATATGGTAACCTAGCACGTAGTTCGTTAATTTTTTGGAGTATGCTACGCTTTTTGTTTTGAAGTGTGGCAATATATTCTGGCTGAAGATTTTGTACAGGTCTCCTTATTATTGGAAGTGGGGCTATGGTACGCTGTATTGGCCTAACGTGTTTATTCAGTTGTTCCATGTATCTGGCTCGACTTCTGGCTAAACGAAATGGGACGTATGGGGTGGCAACAAGTTTCTTTGCTTCGATGTTTGAGTGGTTGCCTAGTCTTTTGGCATAGTTTGCAGAGAAATGTATCTTTAATTGTGCTTATTTTGAGGTTATTGTGAATTATGCTATTTCTGGTTAGTGGTGGGGGGTTTGTGATGGTACGCAGTGTGGTGTTTTGGAATACAGTGACTTTATTGATTTGAGGTTCACTGGTGAGTGCACCCCAGATTGGGAGGGCATAGTGCCATATTGGGGCTATTAGTTGTTTGTACAGTAGGGTTTTGCAGTTTAATGTAAGTTTGCTGTTGTTGTTTATCAGCCAGTCGAGTTGGGCTCTTCTGGCTTTTAGTTTGGTTGTAAGGGCTGCAACATGTTTGCAAAAGTTTAGTTTCTTATCAAGATTTACTCCCAAATAGGGGTGGGAGTCTTTAGTGACAATGGGTTGGTCCATAATTTTTGGGGAGATTCTGGATAGTATGAACTCATTATTTTCCTTTATGTGGAAGAGTATATGTGCCGTTTTACTGGCGTTTATTTTGATACACCATTTATTGGTCCAATTTGCTAGGGTCTCAAGCATTATGCTTACATGTTGAATGGCTGTGATGGATGATTCGTTGGCAAACATGACAACTGTGTCATCAGCATAGGTTGCCAGTAAGGCTGCTGAGTTGCGTGGGATGTTAGTGTAGACTTTGTCTGGGGTGGGCATGTCTGCTGTGTAGATGGTGTACAGAATTGGTCCCAAAACACTACCTTGTGGCACTCCAGCTGTGATATATTTTGGGGTCGATCTGGCATTCAACCATGAAGGTTCTGTTTGACAGATAGTGCCTGATGACGGCATATAGGGCGTGTGGAAGTATGGGTTTGAGTTTAAAGAGGAGTCCTGGGTGCCAGACTCGATCAAATGCTTCTTGTATGTCGATAAAGACAGCTGAACAGAATTGATTTCTTTCATAAGCTCTGAGTATGAATTGGGTGACTCTTGCCAATTGTTGCTCAGTGCTATGCTCGTAGCGGAATCCGAATTGGTGGCTAGGAATATATTCAATGAAAGTTTTGATTTTGAACATGCGGCTTAATAGCAGTTTTTCTAAAATTTTTGACAGGCCAGAAAGTAGGCTAATAGGTCTATATGAGGCAAGTTGCTCAGTTGGTTTACCCGGTTTGGGTATCATTGTGACAACAGCCATTTTCCATTGTTGTGGAAAATGGCCGAGTCGAAGTGAGTTGTTAAAAATTAAAATAAGGTATATTAGGGCAGAGTCTGGTAGTGCTTTGATTGTATAGTTGTCAATTCTGTCTAGTCCTGGGGCTTTGTTATTTGGGAGTTTCTTGATTTGGGTTTTAACTTCAGCTAGCGTAATTGGTTTGAATATGGGGTTGTTAGGCATTTGCTGGAGTGTAATTTGATTTTCAATGAAAGATCTTTCTTCTGGGCTATTTATTAGGTTTGGTCTGAATCTAGTTTCAAGATGCTGAGCAAATGCTTCAGCTTTTTCTATACTAGTTTTACACCAGTTACTTTCTTTGTCCGGAGTATTTGTGTTAGTTTGTATTGTATGTTGCCTTACGGGTAAGTTTGGCATTGGTTGTCTTTTAATTTGCTTGGTGAACTTCCAAAGTTTTTGTATACTATATCGATCCTTAGGATCAATGGCTAGAAGTGATCTGTCAAGGCGTTGTGCTTTCCTATCTTGGAGTGCTTTTTTGATTCGATTGGCTGTTAGCTTATGAGGTCTTTTGGCTGAGTTGTCTCTAAGGACTAGATGATTGTATTTGAAGTATCTTTTTACAATTAGCATATTTTGGATACGTCTATTTGGGGTATGGTATGTACGAAAACGGCTATTTGTTGGGAGATTTGGGCGCAAATTTGATGCATAGATAGCGGCTTGATGGATATTTCTGGTTAGGATGTCGACTGCATCGTTTATGTCTTGACCACTTGTTATCTCAGTGTGGAATTTTTTGATATTAGAGTTTGGTGTTAAAATTGGTTTCTTGTGGGAGACAATCATTGGTTT
>JAEIGF010000081.1:0-68984 GCA_018903485.1 Drosophila littoralis
TATCTTGAAATACAAAATGTTTTTCATACAAGATCCTACTTTTCGACCGATCGTTCCTATGGCAGCTATATGATATAGTGATCCGACCAGCTTGGTTTTGTTATATTTGCTGCGTGCAACAGAAAAAGGGACTTCTGCAAAGTTTCATAAAGATAGCATTAAAACTGAGAGACTAGATCGCATAGAAACAGACAGAACAGACGGACAGACGGACAGACGGACATGGCTGTATCGACTCGGCTGTTGTTACTGATCAAGAATATATATACTTTATGGGGTCGGAGATGTCTTCTTCTATGCGTTACACATTTCACGACAAAATTATAATACCCTCTGGAAGGGTATAAAAATAAGTAACAATAATTTCCTTTAAAAAAAAAGACAAACTACAAAAGATAACACATCCAACATTGATAAAAATGATGAAAATTGATGAAAGTAATCCAAAAAGAGTTAGATAAAATTAGGCATGCATATTTCGATCCGACGGGCACTCCAAAAATAAAAAAAAAATTTGTTTTTAAATACAAATATATATAAAACTAAATAATGCCGAGTTTGCTCAAGATATCTCGATAAACAAAATTTCTTTTCATACAATAACTTAACTTTCGACCGATCGTTCCTATGGCAGCTATATGATATAGTGGTCCGATCTTAATAGGATTTTGCATATATATGAGGAGCATAGTAAAACTAATAAATGCCGAGTTTGGTCAAGATGTCTTGATAAACAAAGTTTTTTTTCATACAACAACTTAATTTTCCACCGATCGTTCCTATGGCAGCTATATGATATAGTGGTCCGATCTTAATAGGACTTTGCATATATATGAGGAGCATAGTAAAACTAATAAATACCGAGTTTGGTCAAGAAATCTTGATAAACAAAGTTTTTTTTCGTACAACTTAATTTTCGACCGATCGTTCCTATGGCAGCTATGTGATATAGTCGTCCGATCTTAATAGGATTTTGAATATATATGAGGAGCATAGTAAAACTAATAAATGGCGAGGTTGGTCAAGATATCTTGATAAACAAAATTTTTTTTCATACAGCAGCTTAACTTTCGACCGATCGTTCCTATGGCAGCTATATGATATAGTGGTCCGATTATAATTGGATTTTGCATATGTATGAGGAGCATAGTAAAACTAATAAATGCCGAGTTTGTTCAAGATATCTTGATAAACAATTTTTTTTTCATACAACTTAATTTTCGATCGATCGTTCCTATGGTAGCTAAATGATACAGTGTTCCGATCTTAATAAGATTTTGCATATATATGAGGAGCATAATAACTAATAAATGCCGAGTTTGGTCAAGATATCTTGATAAACAAACTTTTTTTTCATACAACAACTTAATTTTCGACCGATCGTTCCTATGGCAGCTATATGAAATAGTGGTCCGATCTTAATAGGATTTTGCATATGTATGAGGAGCATAGTAAAACTAATAAATGCCGAGCTTGGTCAAGATATCTTGAAAAACAAAATGTTTTTCATACACGATCCTACTTTTCGACCGATCGTTCTAATGGCAGCTATATGATGTAGTGGTCCGATCCAGCTGGTTTTGACATATGTGCTGCGTGCAACAGAAAAAGGGACTTCTGCAAAGTTTCATAAAGATAGCATTAAAACTGAGAGACAAGATCGCATGGAAACAGACGAACAGACACACAGCCGGACAGACGGACAGAGGACATGGCTGTATCGACTCGGCTGTTGTTACTGATCAAGAATATATATACTTTATGGGGTCGGAGATGTCTTCTTCTATGCGTTACACATTTCACGACAAAATTATAATACCCTCTGGAAGGGTATAAAAATAAGTAACAAAAATTGCATATATATGAGGAGCATAGTAAAACTAATAAATGCCGAGTTTGGGCAAGATATCTTGATAAACAAACTTTTTTTCATACAACAACTTAATTTTCGACCGATCGTTCCTATGGCAGCTATATGATATAGTGGTCCGATTATAATTGGATTTTGCATATGTATGAGGAGCATAGTAAAACTAATAAATGCCGAGTTTGTTCAAGATATCTTGATAAACAAAATTTCTTTTCATACAACTTCTTAACTTTCGACCGATCGTTCCTATGGCAGCTATATGATATAGTTGTCCGATCTTAATAGGACTTTGCATATATATGAGGAGCATAGTAAAACTAATAAATGGTGCGTTTGGTCAAGATATCTTGATAAACAAACTTTTTTTTCATACAACAACTTAATTTTCGACCGATCGTTCCTATGGCAGCTATATGATATAGTGGTCCGATCTTAATTGAATTTTGCATATGTATAAGGAGCATAGTAAAACTAATAAATGCCGAGAATGGCAGCTCTATGATATAGTGGTCCGATCTTAATAGGACTTTGCATATATATGAGGAGCATAGTAAAACTAATAAATGCCGAGTTTGGTCAAGATATCTTGATAAACAAACTTTTTGTCATACAACAACTTAATTTTCGACCGATCGTTCCTATGGCAGCTATATGATATAGTGGTCCGATCTTAATAGGATTTTGCATATGTATGAGGAGCATAGTAAAACTAATAAATGCCGAGTTTGTTCCAGATATCTTGATAAACAATATTTTTTTTCATACAACTTAACTTTCGACCGATCGTTCCTATGGCAGCTATATGATATAGTTGTCCGATCTTAATAGGAATTTGCATATGTATGAGGAGCATAGTAAAACTAATAAATGGTGCGTTTGGTCAAGATATCTTGATAAACAAACTTTTTTTTCATACAACAACTTAATTTTCGACCGATCGTTCCTATGGCAGCTATATGATATAGTGGTCCGATCTTAATTGAATTTTGCATATGTATGAGGAGCATAGTAAAACTAATAAATGCCGAGTTTGTTCAAGATATCTTGATAAACAAAATTTCTATTCATACAACATCTTAACTTTCGACCGATCGTTCCTATGGCAGCTATATGATATAGTTGTCCGATCTTAATAGGAATTTGCATATATATGAGGAGCATAGTAAAACTAATAAATGTTGCGTTTGGTCAAGATATCTTGATAAACAAACTTTTTTTTCATACAACAACATAATTTTCGACCGATCGTTCCTATGGCAGCTCTATGATATAGTGGTCCGATCTTAATAGGACTTTACATATATATGGGGAGCATAGTAAAACTAATAAATATAGTGGTCCGATCTTAATAGGATTTCGCCTATATATGAGGAGTATAGTAATACTAATAAATACCGAGTTTGGTCAAGATATCTAGAAAAACAAAATGTTTTTTCATACAAGGACTAAATTTTCGACCGATCGTTCTAATGGCAGCTATATGATATAGTGGTCCGATCTTAATAGGATTTTGCATATATATAAGGAGCATAGTAAAACTAATAAGTGCCGAGTTTGGTCAAGATATCTTGAAATACAAAATGTTTTTCATACACGATCCTACTTTTCGACCGATCGTTCCTATGGCAGCTATATGATATAGTGATCCGATCCAGCTGGTTTTGACATATGTGCTGCGTGCAACAGAAAGAGGACTTCTGCAAAGTTTCATAAAGATAGCATTAAAACTGAGAGACTAGATCGCATAGAAACAGACAGACGAAGAGACAGACAGCCGGACAGACGGACATGGCTGTATCGACTCGGCTGTTGTTACTAATCAAGAATATATAAATATACATTTCACGACAAAATTACAATACCCTCTGGAAGGGTATAAAAATAAGTAACAAAAATTTCCTTTAAAAAAAAAAGACAAACTACAAAAGATAACACATCCAACATTGATAAAAATGTAGAAAATTGATGAAAGTAATCTAAAAAGTTAGATAAAATTAGGTATGTATATTTCGATCCGATGGGCACTCCAAAAATTAAAAAAAATTTGTTTTTAAATACAAATATATATAAAACTAAATAATGCCGAGTTTGGTCAAGATATCTCGATAAACAAAATTTCTTTTCATACAATAACTTAACTTTCGACTGATCGTTCCTATGGCAGCTATATGATATAGTGGTCCGATCTTAATAGGACTTTGCATATATATGAGGAGCATAGTAAAACTAATAAATGCCGAGTTTGGTCAAGATATCTAGATAAAGAAAGTTTTTTTTCATACAACAACTTAATTTTCGACCGATCGTTCCTATGGCAGCTATATGATATAGTGGTCCGATCTTAATAGGATTTTGCATATATATAAGGAGCATAGTAAAACTAATAAGTGCCGAGTTTGGTCAAGATATCTTGAAATACAAAATGTTTTTCATACACGATCCTACTTTTCGACCGATCGTTCCTATGGCAGCTATATGATATAGTGATCCGATCCAGCTGGTTTTGACATATGTGCTGCGTGCAACAGAAAGAGGACTTCTGCAAAGTTTCATAAAGATAGCATTAAAACTGAGAGACTAGATCGCATAGAAACAGACAGACGAACAGCCAGACAGGCGGACAGACGGACATGGCTGAATCGACTCGGCTGTTGTTACTGATCAAGAATATATATATATACATTTCACGACAAAATTATAATACCCTCTGGAAGGGTATAAAAATAAGTAACAAAAATTTCCTTTAAAAAAAAAGACAAACTACAAAAGATAACACATCCAACATTGATAAAAATGAAGAAAATTGATGAAAGTAATCTAAAAAGAGTTAGATAAAATTAGGTGTACATATTTCGATCCGATGGGCACTCCAAAAATTAAAAAAAAATTTGTTTTTAAATACAAATATATATAAAACTAAATAATGCCGAGTTTGGTCAAGATATCTTGATAAACAATTTTTTTTTTCATACAATAACTTAATTTTCGATTGATCGTTCCTATGGTAGCTATATGATATAGTTGTCCGATCTTAATAGGATTTTGCATATATATGAGGAGCATAGTAAAACTAATAAGTGCCGAGTTTGGTCAAGATATCATGAAATACAAAATGTATATCATACAAGATCCTACATTTCGACCGATCGTTCCTATGGCAGCTATATGATATAGTGGTCCGATCCAGCTGGTTTTGACATATGTGCTGCGTGCAACAGAAAGAGGGACTTCTGCAAAGTTTCATAAAGATAGCATTAAAACTGAGAGACTAGATCGCATAGAAACAGACAGACGAAGAGACAGACAGCCGGACAGACGGACATGGCTGTATCGACTCGGCTGTTGTTACTAATCAAGAATATATATATATATACATTTCACGACAAAATTACAATACCCTCTGGAAGGGTATAAAAATAAGTAACAAAAATTTCCTTTAAAAAAAAAGACAAACTACAAAAGATAACACATCCAACATTGATAAAAATGTAGAAAATTGATGAAAGTAATCTAAAAAGTTAGATAAAATTAGGTATGTATATTTCGATCCGATGGGCACTCCAAAAATTAAAAAAAATTTGTTTTTAAATACAAATATATATAAAACTAAATAATGCCGAGTTTGGTCAAGATATCTCGATAAACAAAATTTCTTTTCATACAATAACTTAACTTTCGACTGATCGTTCCTATGGCAGCTATATGATATAGTGGTCCGATCTTAATAGGACTTTGCATATATATGAGGAGCATAGTAAAACTAATAAATGCCGAGTTTGGTCAAGATATCTTGATAAAGAAATTTTTTTTCATACAACAACTTAATTTTCGACCGATCGTTCCTATGGCAGCTATATGATATAGTGGTCCGATCTTAATAGGATTTTGCATATATATGAGGAGCATAGTAAAACTAATAAGTGCCGAGTTTGGTCAAGATATCTTGAAATACAAAATGTTTTTCATACACGATCCTACTTTTCGACCGATCGTTCCTATGGCAGCTATATGATATAGTGGTCCGATCCAGCTGGTTTTGACATATGTGCTGCGTGCAACAGAAAGAGGGACTTCTGCAAAGTTTCATAAAGATAGCATTAAAACTGAGAGACTAGATCGCATAGAAACAGACAGACGAACAGCCAGACAGGCGGACAGACGGACATGGCTGAATCGACTCGGCTGTTGTTACTGATCAAGAATATATATATATACATTTCACGACAAAATTATAATACCCTCTGGAAGGGTATAAAAATAAGTAACAAAAATTTCCTTTAAAAAAAAAAGACAAACTACAAAAGATAACACATCCAACATTGATAAAAATGAAGAAAATTGATGAAAGTAATCTAAAAAGAGTTAGATAAAATTAGGTGTACATATTTCGATCCGATGGGCCAAAAAAAAAATTTTTTTTTAATATTATAACTAAATAATGCCATTTGGTCAAGATATCTCGATAAACAAATTTTTTTTTTTTCATACAATAACTTAATTTTCGATTGATCGTTCCTATGGTAGCTATATGATATAGTTGTCCGATCTTAATAGGATTTTGCATATATATGAGGAGCATAGTAAAACTAATAAGTGCCGAGTTTGGTCAAGATATCTTGAAATACAAAATGTATATCATACAAGATCCTACATTTCGACCGATCGTTCCTATGGCAGCTATATGATATAGTGGTCCGATCCAGCTGGTTTTGACAAAAAAGTTTCATAAAGATAGCATTAAAACTGAGAGACTAGATCGCATAGAAACAGACAGACGAACAGACAGACAGCCGGACAGACGGACATGGCTGTATCGACTCGGCTGTTGTTACTGATCAAGAATATATATATATATACATTTCACGACAAAATTATAATACCCTCTGGAAGGGTATAAAAATAAGTAACAAAAATTTCCTTTAAAAAAAAAAGACAAACTACAAAAGATAACACATCCAACATTGATAAAAATGAAGAAAATTGATGAAAGTAATCTAAAAAGAGTTAGATAAAATTAGGTATGTATATTTCGATCCGATGGGCACTCCAAAAATTAAAAAAAAATTTGTTTTTAAATACAAATATATATAAAACTAAATAATGCCCAGTTTGGTCAAGATATCTCGATAAACAAAATTTCTTTTCATACAATAACTTAACTTTCGACCGATCGTTCCTATGGCAGCTATATGATATAGTGGTCCGATCTTAATAGGACTTTGCATATGTATGAGGAGCATAGTAAAACTAATAAATGCCGAGTATGGCAGCTCTATGATATAGTGGTCCGATCTTAATAGGACTTTGCATATATATGAGGAGCATAGTAAAACTAATAAATGCCGAGTTTGGTCAAGATATCTTGAAATACAAAATGTATATCATACAAGATCCTACATTTCGACCGATCGTTCCTATGGCAGCTATATGATATAGTGGTCCGATCCAGCTGGTTTTGACATATGTGCTGCGTGCAACAGAAAGAGGGACTTCTGCAAAGTTTCATAAAGATAGCATTAAAACTGAGAGACTAGATCGCATAGAAACAGACAGACGAACAGACAGACAGCCGGACAGACGGACATGGCTGTATCGACTCGGCTGTTGTTACTGATCAAGAATATATATATATATACATTTCACGACAAAATTATAATACCCTCTGGAAGGGTATAAAAATAAGTAACAAAAATTTCCTTTAAAAAAAAAAGACAAACTACAAAAGATAACACATCCAACATTGATACAAATGAAGAAAATTGATGAAAGTAATCTAAAAAGAGTTAGATAAAATTAGGTATGTATATTTCGATCCGATGGGCACTCAAAAATTAAAAAAAATTTGTTTTTAAATACAAATATATATAAAACTAAATAATGCCCAGTTTGGTCAAGATATCTTGATAAACAAAATTTTTTTCATACAAGAACTAAATTTTCGACCGATCGTTCCTATGGCAGCTATATGATATAGTTGTCCGATCTTAATAGGATTTTGCATATATATAAGGAGCATAGTAAAACTAATAAGTGCCGAGTTTGGTCAAGATATCTTGAAATACAAAATGTTTTTCATACAAGATCCTACTTTTCGACCGATCGTTCCTATGGCAGCTATATGATATAGTGGTCCGATCCAGCTGGTTTTGACATATGTGCTGCGTGCAATAGAAAGAGGGACTTCTGCAAAGTTTCATAAAGATAGCATTACAACTGAGAGACTAGATCGCATAGAAACAGACAGACGAACAGACAGACAGCAGGACAGACGGACGTGGCTGTATCGACTCGGCTGATGTTACTGATCAAGAATATATATATATACATTTCACGACAAAATTATAATACCCTCTGGAAGGGTATAAAAATAAGTAACAAAAATTTCCTTTAAAAAAAAAAGACAAACTACAAAAGATAACACATCCAACATTGATAAAAATGAAGAAAATTGATGAAAGTAATCTAAAAAGAGTTAGATAAAATTAGGTATGTATATTTCGATCCGATGGGCACTCCAAAAATTAAAAAAAAATTTGTTTTTATCAAATATCTTGATAAACAAAATTTCTTTTCATACAATAACTTAACTTTCGACCGATCGTTCCTATGGCAGCTATATGATATAGTGGTCCGATCTTAATAGGAATTTTTCATACATATGAGGAGCACAGTAAAACTAATAAATGCCGAGTTTGGTCAAGATGTCTTGATAAACAAAGTTTTTTTTCATACAACAACTTAATTTTCGACCGATCGTTCCTATGGCAGCTATATGATATAGTGGTCCGATCTTAATAGGATTTTGCATATATATGAGGAGCATTGTAAAACTAATAAATGCCGAGTTTGGGCAAGATATCTTGATAAACAAACTTTATTTTTCATACAACAACTTAATTTTCGACCGATCGTTCCTATGGCAGCTATATGATATAGTGGTCCGATCTTAATAGGATTTTGCATATATATGAGGAGCATAATAACTAATAAATGCCGAGTTTGGTCAAGATGTCTTGATAAACAAAGTTTTTTTTCATACAACAACTTAATTTTCGACCGATCGTTCCTATGGCAGCTACATGATATAATGGTCCGATCTTAATAGGATTTTTCATATATATGAGGAGCATAATAACTAATAAATGCCGAGTTTGGTCAAGATATCTTGATAAAGAACGTTTTTTTTCATACAACAACTTAATTTTCGACCGATCGTTCCCATGGCAGCTATATGATAGTGGTCCGATCTTAATAGGATTTTGCATATGTATGAGGAGCATAGTAAAACTAATAAATGCCGAGTATGGTCAAGATATCTTGATAAACAAACTTTTTTTTCATACAACAACTTAATTTTCGACCGATCGTTCCTATGGCAGCTATATGATATAGTGGTCCGATCTTAATAGAATTTTGCATATATATGAGGAGCATAGTAAAACTAATAAATGCCGAGTATGGTCAAGATATCTTGATAAACAAACTTTTTTTTCATACAACATCTTAACTTTCGACCGATCGTTCCTATGGCAGCTATATGATATAGTGGTCCGATCTTAATAGGAATTTGCATATATATGTGGAGTATAGTAAAACTAATAAATGTTGCGTTTGGTCAAGATATCTTGATAAACAAACTTTTTTTTCATACAACAACTTAATTTTCGACCGATCGTTCCTATGGCAGCTATATGATATAGTGGTCCGATCTTAATAGGACTTAGCATATATATGGGGAGCATAGAAAAACTAATAAATATAGTGGTCCGATCTTAATAGGATTTTGCATACATATGAGGAGCATAGTAAAACTAATAAATGCCGAGTTTGGTCAAGATATCTCGATAAACAAAATTTCTTTTCATACCATAACTTAACTTTCGACCGATCGTTCCTATGGCAGCTATATGATATAGTGGTCCGATCTTAATAGGATTTTGCATACATATGAGGAGCATAGTAAAACTAATAAATGCCGAGTTTGGTCAAGATATCTCGATAAACAAAATTTCTTTTCATACAATAACTTAACTTTCGACCGATCGTTCCTATGGCAGCTATATGATATAGTGGTCCGATCTTAATAGGACTTTGCATATATATGAGGAGCATAGTAAAACTAATAAATGCCGAGTTTGGTCAAGATATCTAGATAAAGAAAGTTTTTTTTCATACAACATCTTAATTTTCGACCGATCGTTCCTATGGCAGCTATATGATATAGTGGTCCGATCTTAATGGGATTTTGCATATGTATGAGGAGCATAGTAAAACTAACAAATGCCGAGTATGGCAGCTCTATGATATAGTGGTCCGATCTTAATAGGACTTTGCATATATATGAGGAGCATAGTAAAACTAATAAATGCCGAGTTTGGTCAAGATATCTTGATAAACAAACTTTTTTTTCATACAACAACTTAATTTTCGACCGATCGTTCCTATGGCAGCTATATGATATAGTGGTCCGATCTTAATTGAATTTTGCATATATATGAGGAGCATAGTAAAACTAATAAATGCCGAGTTTGGTCAAGATATCTTGATAAACAAAACTTTTTTTCATACAACAACTTAATTTTCGACCGATCGTTCCTATGGCAGCTATATGATATAGTGGTCCGATCTTAATAGAATTTTGCATATATATGAGGAGCATAGTAAAACTAATAAATGCCGAGTTTGGTCAAGATATCTTGATAAACAAACTTTTTTTTCATACAACAACTTAATTTTCGACCGATCGTTCCTATGGCAGCTATATGATATAGTGGTCCGATCTTAATTGAATTTTGCATATGTATGAGGAACATAGTAAAACTAATAAATGCCGAGTTTGGGCAAGATATCTTGATAAACAAAATTTCTTTTCATACAACATCTTAACTTTCGACCGATCGTTCCTATGGCAGCTATATGATATAGTTGTCCGATCTTAATAGGAATTTGCATATATATGAGGAGCATAGTAAAACTAATAAATGTTGCGTTTGGTCAAGATATCTTGATAAACAACCTTTTTTTTCATACAACAACCTAATTTTCGACCGATCGTTCCCATGGCAGCTCTATGATATAGTGGTCCGATCTTAATAGGACTTTACATATATATGGGGAGCATAGTAAAACTAATAAATATAGTGGTCCGATCTTAATAGGATTTCGCCTATATATGAGGAGTATAGTAATACTAATAAATACCGAGTTTGGTCAAGATATCTAGAAAAACAAAATGTTTTTTCATACAAGAACTAAATTTTCGACCGATCGTTCTAATGGCAGCTATATGATATAGTGGTCCGATCTTAATAGGATTTTGCATATATATAAGGAGCATAGTAAAACTAATAAGTGCCGAGTTTGGTCAAGATATCTTGAAATACAAAATGTTTTTCATACACGATCCTACTTTTCGACCGATCGTTCCTATGGCAGCTATATGATATAGTGGTCCGATCCAGCTGGTTTTGACATATGTGCTGCGTGCAACAGAAAGAGGGACTTCTGCAAAGTTTCATAAAGATAGCATTAAAACTGAAAGACTAGATCGCATAGAAACAGACAGACGAACAGCCAGACAGCCGGACAGACGGACATGGCTGTATCGACTCGGCTGTTGTTACTGATCAAGAATATATATATATACATTTCACGACAAAATTATAATACCCTCTGGAAGGGTATAAAAATAAGTAACAAAAATTTCCAAAAAAAAAAAAAAGACAAACTACAAAAGATAACACATCCAACATTGATAAAAATGAAGAAAATTGATGAAAGTAATCTAAAAAGAGTTAGATAAAATTAGGTGTACATATTTCGATCCGATGGGCACTCCAAAAATTAAAAAAAAAATTTTTTTTTAAATACAAATATATATAAAACTAAATAATGCCGAGTTTGGTCAAGATATCTTGATAAACATTTTTTTTTCATACAATAACTTAATTTTCGATCGATCGTTCCGAGTTTGGTCAAGATATCTTGAAATACAAAATGTTTTTCATACAAGATCCTACTTTTCGACCGATCGTTTCTATGGCAGCTATATGATATAGTGGTCTGATCCAGCTGGTTTTGACATATGTGCTGCGTGCAACAGAAAGAGGGACTTCTGCAAAGTTTCATAAAGATAGCGTTAAAACTGAGAGACTAAATCGCATAGAAACAGACAGACGAACAGACAGACAGTCGGACAGACGGACAGACGGACATGGCTGTATCGACTCGGCTGTTGTTACTGATCATGAATATATATATATACATTTCACGACAAAATTATAATACCCTCTGGAAGAGTATAAAAATAAGTAACAAAAATTTCCTTTAAAAAAAAAAGACAAACTACAAAAGATAACACATTCAACATTGATAAAAATGAAGAAAATTGATGAAAGTAATTTAAAAAGAGTTAGATAAAATTAGGTGTGCATATTTCGATCCGATGGGCACTCCAAAAATTTAAAAAAAATTTGTTTTAAAATACAAATATATATAAAACTAAATAATGCCGAGTTTGGTCAAGATATCTTCATAAAAAAATTTTTTTTTCATACAATAACTTAATTTTCGATCGATCGTTCCTATTGTAGCTATATGATATAGTTATCCGATCTTAATAGGAATTTGCATATATATGAGGAGCATAGTAAAACTAATAAATGTTGCGTTTGGTCAAGATATCTTGATAAACAAAATTTCTTTTCATACAATAACTTAACTTTCGACCGATCGTTCCTATGGCAGCTATATGATATAGTTATCCGATCTTAATAGGAATTTGCATATATATGAGGAGTATAGTAATACTAATAAATACCGAGTTTGGTCAAGATATCTAGAAAAACAAAATGTTTTTTCATACAAAAACTTAATTTTCGACCGATCGTTCCTATGGTAGCTCTATGATATAGTGGTCCGATCTTAATAGGACTTAACATATATATGGGGAGCATAGTAAAACTAATAAATGTTGCGTTTGGTCAAGATATCTTGATAAACAAAATTTCTTTTCCTACAATAACTTAACTTTCGACCGATCGTTCCTATGGCAGCTCTATGATATAGTGGTCCGATCTTAATAGGACTTAACATATATATGGGGAGCATAGTAAAACAATAAATATAGTGGTCCGATCTTAATAGGATTTCGCCTATATGATGAGGAGTATAGTAATACTAATAAATACCGAGTTTGGTCAAGATATCTAGAAAAACAAAATGTTTTTTCATACAAAAACTTAATTTTACCGATCGTTCTTGGTAGCTATATGATATAGTGGTCTGATCTTAATAGATTTTGGATATATATGAGTAGTTAGTAAAACTAATAAATGCCGAGTGTGTTCAAGATATCTTGATAAACAAAATTTCTTTTCATACAACATCTTAATAGGATTTTGCATATATATGAGGAGCAAAGTAAAACTAATAAGTGCCGACTTTGGTCAAGATATCTAGATAAACAAAGTTTTTTTTTTATAACAACTTAATTTTCTTCCGATCGTTCCTATGGCAGCTATATTATATAGTGGTCCGATCTTAATAGGATTTTGCATATATATGAGGAGCATAATAACTAATAAATGCCGAGTTTGGTCAAGATGTCTTGATAAACAAACTTTTTTTTCATACAACAACTTAATTTTCGACCGATCGTTCCTTTGGCAGCTATATGATATAGTGGTCCGATCTTAATAGGATTTTGCAAATATATGAGGAGCATAATAACTAATAAATGCCGAGTATGGTCAAGATATCTTGATAAACAAACTTTTTTTTCATACAACAACTTAATTTTCGACCGATCGTTCCTGTGGCAGCTATATGATATAGTGGTCCGATCTAAATAGGATTTTGCATATATATGAGGAGCATAGTAAAACTAATAAATGCCGAGTTTGGTCAAGATATCTTGATAAACAAAATTTTTTTCATACAACAACTTAATTTTCGACCGATCGTTCCTTATGGCAGCTATATGATATAGTGGTCCGATCTTAATTGAATTTTGCATATGTATGAGGAGCATAGTAAAACTAATAAATGCCGAGTTTGGGCAAGATATCTTGATAAACAAAATTTTTTTTCATACAACATCTTAATTTTCGACCGATCGTTCCTATGGCAGCTATATGATATAGTGGTCCGATCTTAATAGGATTTTGCATATATATGAGGAGCATAGTAAAACTAATAAATGTTGAGTTTGGTCAAGATATCTTGATAAACAACCTTTTTTTTTTAAACAACCAAATTTTTTAACCAACCCTTCCAAAGCAACCAAATAGTTAAGATATCTTATATATGGGGAGCATAGTAAAACTAATAAATAGTGGTCCGATTAATTTGCTATATATGAGGGTATAGTAATACTAATAAATAGTTTGGTCAATATCTAAAACAAACTTTTTTAACTTAATTTTCGACCGATCGTTCCTATGGCAGCTATATGATATAGTGGTCCGATCTTAATAGGATTTTGCATATATATAAGGAGCATAGTAAAACTAATAAGTGCCGAGTTTGGTCAAGATATCTTGAAATACAAAATGTTTTTCATACACGATCCTACTTTTCGACCGATCGTTCCTATGGCAGCTATATGATATAGTGGTCCGATCCAGCTGGTTTTGACATATGTGCTGCGTGCAACAGAAAGAGGGACTTCTGCAAAGTTTCATAAAGAAAGCATTAAAACTGAAAGACTAGATCGCATAGAAACAGACAGACGAACAGCCAGACAGCCGGACAGACGGACATGGCTGTATCGACTCGGCTGTTGTTACTGATCAAGAATATATATATATACATTTCACGACAAAATTATAATACCCTCTGGAAGGGTATAAAAATAAGTAACAAAAATTTCCAAAAAAAAAAAAAAGACAAACTACAAAAGATAACACATCCAACATTGATAAAAATGAAGAAAATTGATGAAAGTAATCTAAAAAGAGTTAGATAAAATTAGGTGTACATATTTCGATCCGATGGGCACTCCAAAAATTAAAAAAAATTTTTTTTTTAAATACAAATATATATAAAACTAAATAATGCCGAGTTTGGTCAAGATATCTTGATAAACAATTTTTTTTTTCATACAATAACTTAATTTTCGATCGATCGTTCCGAGTTTGGTCAAGATATCTTGAAATACAAAATGTTTTTCATACAAGATCCTACTTTTCGACCGATCGTTTCTATGGCAGCTATATGATATAGTGGTCTGATCCAGCTGGTTTTGACATATGTGCTGCGTGCAACAGAAAGAGGGACTTCTGCAAAGTTTCATAAAGATAGCGTTAAAACTGAGAGACTAAATCGCATAGAAACAGACAGACGAACAGACAGACAGTCGGACAGACGGACAGACGGACATGGCTGTATCGACTCGGCTGTTGTTACTGATCATGAATATATATATATACATTTCACGACAAAATTATAATACCCTCTGGAAGAGTATAAAAATAAGTAACAAAAATTTCCTTTAAAAAAAAAAGACAAACTACAAAAGATAACACATTCAACATTGATAAAAATGAAGAAAATTGATGAAAGTAATTTAAAAAGAGTTAGATAAAATTAGGTGTGCATATTTCGATCCGATGGGCACTCCAAAAATTTAAAAAAAATTTGTTTTAAAATACAAATATATATAAAACTAAATAATGCCGAGTTTGGTCAAGATATCTTCATAAAAAAATTTTTTTTTCATACAATAACTTAATTTTCGATCGATCGTTCCTATTGTAGCTATATGATATAGTTATCCGATCTTAATAGGAATTTGCATATATATGAGGAGCATAGTAAAACTAATAAATGTTGCGTTTGGTCAAGATATCTTGATAAACAAAATTTCTTTTCATACAATAACTTAACTTTCGACCGATCGTTCCTATGGCAGCTATATGATATAGTTATCCGATCTTAATAGGAATTTGCATATATATGAGGAGTATAGTAATACTAATAAATACCGAGTTTGGTCAAGATATCTAGAAAAACAAAATGTTTTTTCATACAAAAACTTAATTTTCGACCGATCGTTCCTATGGTAGCTCTATGATATAGTGGTCCGATCTTAATAGGACTTAACATATATATGGGGAGCATAGTAAAACTAATAAATGTTGCGTTTGGTCAAGATATCTTGATAAACAAAATTTCTTTTCCTACAATAACTTAACTTTCGACCGATCGTTCCTATGGCAGCTCTATGATATAGTGGTCCGATCTTAATAGGACTTAACATATATATGGGGAGCATAGTAAAACTAATAAATATAGTGGTCCGATCTTAATAGGATTTCGCCTATATATGAGGAGTATAGTAATACTAATAAATACCGAGTTTGGTCAAGATATCTAGAAAAACAAAATGTTTTTTCATACAAAAACTTAATTTTCGACCGATCGTTCCTATGGTAGCTATATGATATAGTGGTCTGATCTTAATAGGATTTTGGATATATATGAGTAGCTTAGTAAAACTAATAAATGCCGAGTGTGTTCAAGATATCTTGATAAACAAAATTTCTTTTCATACAACATCTTAATAGGATTTTGCATATATATGAGGAGCAAAGTAAAACTAATAAGTGCCGACTTTGGTCAAGATATCTTGATAAACAAAGTTTTTTTTTTATAACAACTTAATTTTCTTCCGATCGTTCCTATGGCAGCTATATTATATAGTGGTCCGATCTTAATAGGATTTTGCATATATATGAGGAGCATAATAACTAATAAATGCCGAGTTTGGTCAAGATGTCTTGATAAACAAACTTTTTTTTCATACAACAACTTAATTTTCGACCGATCGTTCCTTTGGCAGCTATATGATATAGTGGTCCGATCTTAATAGGATTTTGCAAATATATGAGGAGCATAATAACTAATAAATGCCGAGTATGGTCAAGATATCTTGATAAACAAACTTTTTTTTCATACAACAACTTAATTTTCGACCGATCGTTCCTGTGGCAGCTATATGATATAGTGGTCCGATCTAAATAGGATTTTGCATATATATGAGGAGCATAGTAAAACTAATAAATACCGAGTTTGGTCAATATATCTTGATAAACAAACTTTTTTTTTCATACAACAACTTAATTTTCGACCGATCGTTCCTATGGCAGCTATATGATATAGTGGTCCGATCTTAATAGGACTTTGCATATGTATGAGGAGCATACTAAAACTAATAAATGCCGAGTTTGTTCAAGATATCTTTATAAACCATCTTTTTTTTCATACAACAACTTAATTTTCGACCGATCGTTCCTATGGCAGCTATATGATATAGTGGTCCGATCTTAATAGGATTTTGCATATGTATGAGGAGCATAGTAAAACTAATAAATGACGAGTTTGTTCAAGATATCTTGATAAACAAAATTTCTTTTCATACAACATCTTAACTTTCGACCGATCATTCCTATGGCAGCTATATGATATAGTGGTCCGATCTTAATAGAATTTTGCATATGTATATATGAGGATCATAGTAAAACTAATAAGTGCCGAGTTTGGTCAAGATATCTTGAAATACAAAATGTTTTTCATACAAGATCCTACTTTTCGACCGATCGTTCCTATGGCAGCTATATGATATAGTGGTCCGATCCAGCTGGTTTTGACATATGTGCTGTGTGCAACAGAAAGAGGGACTTCTGCAAAGTTTCATAAAGATAGCGTTAAAACTGAGAGACTAGATCGCATAGGACAGACGGACATGGCTGTATCGACTCGGCTGTTGTTACTGATCAAGAATATATATACTTTATGGGGTCGGAGATGTCTTCTTCTATGCGTTACACATTTCACGACAAAATTATAATACCCTCTGGAAGGGTATAAAAATAAGTAACAAAAATTTCCTTTAAAAAAAAAGACAAACTACAAAAGATAACACATCCAACATTGATAAAAATTAAGAAAATTGATGAAAGTAATCTAAAAAGAGTTAGATAAAATTGGGTATGTGAATTTCGATCCGATGGGCACTCCAAAAATTAAAAAAAAAATTTGTTTTTAAATACAAATATATATAAAACTAAATAATGCCCAGTTTGGTAAAGATATCTCGATAAACAAAATTTCTTTTCATACAATAACTTAACTTTCGACCGATCGTTCCTATGGCAGCTATATGATATAGTGGTCCGATCTTAATAGGATTTTGCATATATAGGAGGAGCATAATAACTAATAAATGCCGAGTTTGGTCAAGATATCTTGATAAAGAACGTTTTTTTTCATACAACAACTTAATTTTCGACCGATCGTTCCTATGGTAGCTATATGATATAGTGGTCCGATCTTAATAGGATTTTGCATATGTATGAGGAGCATAGTAAAACTAATAAATGCCGAGTTTTTTCAAGATATCTTGATAAACAAAATTTCTTTTCATACAACATCTTAACTTTCGACCGATCGTTCCTATGGCAGCTATATGATATAGTTGTCCGATCTTAATAGGAATTTGCATATATATGAGGAGCATAGTAAAACTTATAAATGTTGCGTATGGTCAAGATATCTTGATAAACAAACTTTTTTTTCATACAACAACTTAATTTTCGACCGATCGTTCCTATGGCAGCTCTATGATATAGGGGTCCGATCTTAATAGTACTTTGCATATATATGGGGAGCATAGTAAAACTAATAAATATAGTGGTCCGATCTTACTAGGACTTTGCATATATATGAGGAGCATAGTAAAACTAATAAATGCCGAGTTTGGTTAAGATATTTCGAAAAACAAAATGTTTTTTTATACAAAAACTTAATTGTCGACCGATCGTTCCTATGGCAGCTATATGATATAGTTGTCCGATCTTAATAGGAATTTGCATTTATATGAGGAGCATAGTAAAACTTATAAATGTTGCGTATGGTCAAGATATCTTGATAAACAATCTTTTTTTTCGTACAACAACTTAATTTTCGACCGATCGTTCCTATGGCAGCTCTATGATATAGTGGTCCGATCTTAATAGGACTTTGCATATATATGAGGAGCATAGTAAAACTAATAAATGCCGAGTTTGGTCAAGATATCTTGATAAACAAACTTTTTTTTCATACAACAACTTAATTTTCGACCGATCGTTCCTATGGCAGCTATATGATATAGTGGTCCGATCTTAATAGGAATTTGCATATATATGAGGAGCATAGTGAAACTAATAAATGTTGCGTTTGGTCAAGATATCTTGATAAACAAACTTTTTTTTTTCATACAACAACTTAATTTTCGACCGATCGTTCCTATGGCAGCTCTATGATATCGTGGTCCGATCTTAATAGGACTTTGCATATATATGAGGAGCATAGTAAAACTAATAAATGCAGTTTGGTCAAGATATCTTGATAAACAAACTTTTTTTTCATAGAACAACTTAATTTTCGACCGATCGTTCCTATGGCAGCTATATGATATAGTGGTCCGACCTTAATAGGATTTTGCATATATATGAGGAGCATAGTAAAACTAATAAATGCCGAGTTTGGTCAAGATATCTTGATAAACAAACTTTTTTTTCATACAACATCTTAACTTTCTACCGATCATTCCTATGGCAGCTATATGATATAGTGGTCCGATCTTAATAGGATTTTGCATATATATGAGGAGCATAGTAAAACTAATAAATGTTGCGTTTGGTCAAGATATCTTGATAAACAAACTTTTCTTTCATACAACAACTTAATTTTCGACCGATCGTTCCTATGGCAGCTATATGATATAGTGGTCCGATCTTAATAGGACTTTGCATATGTATGAAGAGCATAGTAAAACTAATAAATGCCGAGTTTGTTCAAGATATCTTGATAAACAAACTTTTTTTTCATACAATAACTTAATTTTCGACCGATCGTTCCTATGGCAGCTATATGATATAGTGGTCCGATCTTAATAGGACTTTGCATATATATGAGGAGCATAGTAAAACTAATAAATGCCGAGTTTGGTCAAGATATCTTGATAAACAATCTTTTTTTTCGTACAACAACTTAATTTTCGACCGATCGTTCCTATGGCAGCTCTATGATATAGTGGTCCGATCTTAATAGGACTTTGCATATATATCTTGATAAACAAACTTTTTTTTCATACAACAACTTAATTTTCGACCGATCGTTCCTATGGCAGCTATATGATATAGTGGTCCGATCTTAATAGGATTTTGCATATATATGAGGAGCACAGTGAAACTAATAAATGTAGCGTTTGGTCAAGATATCTTGATAAACAAACTTTTTTTTCATACAATAACTTAATTTTCGACCGATCGTTCCTATGGCAGCTATATGATATTGTGGTCCGATCTTAATAGGACTTTGCATATATATGAGGAGCATAGTAAAACTAATAAATGCCGAGTTTGGTCAAGATATCTTGATAAACAAACTTTTTTTTCATACTACAACTTAATTTTCGACCGATCGTTCCTATGGCAGCTATATGATATAGTGGTCCGATCTTAATAGGATTTTGCATATATATGAGGAGCATAGTAAAACTAATAAATGTTGCGTTTGGTCAAGATATCTTGATAAACAAAATTTCTTTTCATACAACATCTTAACTTTCGACCGATCATTCCTATGGCAGCTATATGATATAGTGGTCCGATCTTAATAGGACTTTGCATATATATCTTGATAAACAAACTTTTTTTTCATACAACAACTTAATTTTCGACCGATCGTTCCTATGGCAGCTATATGATATAGTGGTCCGATCTTAATAGGATTTGGCATATATATGAGGAGCACAGTGAAACTAATAAATGTAGCGTTTGGTCAAGATATCTTGATAAACAAACTTTTTTTTCATACAATAACTTAATTTTCGACCGATCGTTCCTATGGCAGCTATATGATATAGTGGTCCGATCTTAATAGGACTTTGCATATATATGAGGAGCATAGTAAAACTAATAAATGCCGAGTTTGGTCAAGATATCTTGATAAACAAAATTTCTTTTCATACAACATCTTAACTTTCGACCGATCATTCCTATGGCAGCTATATGATATAGTGGTCCGATTTTAATAGGACTTTGCATATATATTTTGATAAACAAACTTTTTTTTCATACAACTTAATTTTCGACCGACCGCATAGTAAAACTAATTAATGCCGAGTTTGTTCAAGATATCTTGATAAACAAAATTTCTTTTCATACAACATATAGTGGTCCGATCTTAATAGGAATTTGCATATATATGAGGAACATAGTGAAACTAATTAATGCCGAGTTTGTTCAAGATATCTTGATAAACAAAATTTCTTTTCATACAACATCTTAACTTTCGACCGATCATTCCTATGGCAGCTATATGATATAGTGGTCCGATCTTAATAGGAATTTGCATATATATGAGGAGCATAGTAAAACTAATAAATGTTGCGTTTGGTCAAGATATCTTGATAAACAAACTTTTTTTTCATACAACAACTTAATTTTCGACCGATCGTTCCTATGGCAGCTATATGATATAGTGGTCCGATCTTAATAGGAATTTGCATATATATGAGGAGCATAGTAAAACTAATAAATGTTGCGTTTGGTCAAGATATCTTGATAAACAAAATTTCTTTTCATACAACATCTTAACTTTCGACCGATCATTCCTATGGCAGCTATATGATATAGTGGTCCGATCTTAATAGGATTTTGCATATAACAAGATATCTTGATAAACAAAATTTGTTTTCATACAACATCTTAACTTTCGACCGATCATTCCTATGGCAACTATATGATATAGTGGTCCGATCTTAATAGGAATTTGCATTTATATGAGGAGCATAGTGAAACTAATAAATGTTGCGTTTGGTCAAGATATCTTGATAAACAAACTTTTTTTTCATACAACAACTTAATTTTCGACCGATCGTTCCTATGGCAGCTCTATGATATAGTGGTCCGATCTTAATAGGACTTTGCATATATATGAGGAGCATAGTAAAACTAATAAATGCAGTTTGGTCAAGATATCTTGATAAACAAACTTTTTTTTCATAGAACAACTTAATTTTCGACCGATCGTTCCTATGGCAGCTATATGATATAGTGGTCCGACCTTAATAGGATTTTGCATATATATGAGGAGCATAGTAAAACTAATAAATGCCGAGTTTGGTCAAGATATCTTGATAAACAAACTTTTTTTTCATACAACATCTTAACTTTCTACCGATCATTCCTATGGCAGCTATATGATATAGTGGTCCGATCTTAATAGGATTTTGCATATATATGAGGAGCATAGTAAAACTAATAAATGTTGCGTTTGGTCAAGATATCTTGATAAACAAACTTTTCTTTCATACAACAACTTAATTTTCGACCGATCGTTCCTATGGCAGCTATATGATATAGTGGTCCGATCTTAATAGGACTTTGCATATGTATGAAGAGCATAGTAAAACTAATAAATGCCGAGTTTGTTCAAGATATCTTGATAAACAAACTTTTTTTTCATACAATAACTTAATTTTCGACCGATCGTTCCTATGGCAGCTATATGATATAGTGGTCCGATCTTAATAGGACTTTGCATATATAGGGAGCATAGTAAAACTAATAAATGCCGAGTTTGGTCAAGATATCTTGATAAACAATCTTTTTTTTCGTACAACAACTTAATTTTCGACCGATCGTTCCTATGGCAGCTCTATGATATAGTGGTCCGATCTTAATAGGACTTTGCATATATATCTTGATAAACAAACTTTTTTTTCATACAACAACTTAATTTTCGACCGATCGTTCCTATGGCAGCTATATGATATAGTGGTCCGATCTTAATAGGATTTTGCATATATATGAGGAGCACAGTGAAACTAATAAATGTAGCGTTTGGTCAAGATATCTTGATAAACAAACTTTTTTTTCATACAATAACTTAATTTTCGACCGATCGTTCCTATGGCAGCTCTATGATATAGTGGTCCGATCTTAATAGGACTTTGCATATATATCTTGATAAACAAACTTTTTTTTCATACAACAACTTAATTTTCGACCGATCGTTCCTATGGCAGCTATATGATATAGTGGTCCGATCTTAATAGGATTTTGCATATATATGAGGAGCATAGTAAAACTAATAAATGTTGCGTTTGGTCAAGATATCTTGATAAACAAAATTTCTTTTCATACAACATCTTAACTTTCGACCGATCATTCCTATGGCAGCTATATGATATAGTGGTCCGATCTTAATAGGACTTTGCATATATATCTTGATAAACAAACTTTTTTTTCATACAACAACTTAATTTTCGACCGATCGTTCCTATGGCAGCTATATGATATAGTGGTCCGATCTTAATAGGATTTGGCATATATATGAGGAGCACAGTGAAACTAATAAATGTAGCGTTTGGTCAAGATATCTTGATAAACAAACTTTTTTTTCATACAATAACTTAATTTTCGACCGATCGTTCCTATGGCAGCTATATGATATAGTGGTCCGATCTTAATAGGACTTTGCATATATATGAGGAGCATAGTAAAACTAATAAATGCCGAGTTTGGTCAAGATATCTTGATAAACAAAATTTCTTTTCATACAACATCTTAACTTTCGACCGATCATTCCTATGGCAGCTATATGATATAGTGGTCCGATCTTAATAGGACTTTGCATATATATTTTGATAAACAAACTTTTTTTTCATACAACTTAATTTTCGACCGACCGCATAGTAAAACTAATTAATGCCGAGTTTGTTCAAGATATCTTGATAAACAAAATTTCTTTTCATACAACATATAGTGGTCCGATCTTAATAGGAATTTGCATATATATGAGGAACATAGTGAAACTAATTAATGCCGAGTTTGTTCAAGATATCTTGATAAACAAAATTTCTTTTCATACAACATCTTAACTTTCGACCGATCATTCCTATGGCAGCTATATGATATAGTGGTCCGATCTTAATAGGAATTTGCATATATATGAGGAGCATAGTAAAACTAATAAATGTTGCGTTTGGTCAAGATATCTTGATAAACAAACTTTTTTTTCATACAACAACTTAATTTTCGACCGATCGTTCCTATGGCAGCTATATGATATAGTGGTCCGATCTTAATAGGAATTTGCATATATATGAGGAGCATAGTAAAACTAATAAATGTTGCGTTTGGTCAAGATATCTTGATAAACAAAATTTCTTTTCATACAACATCTTAACTTTCGACCGATCATTCCTATGGCAGCTATATGATATAGTGGTCCGATCTTAATAGGATTTTGCATATAACAAGATATCTTGATAAACAAAATTTGTTTTCATACAACATCTTAACTTTCGACCGATCATTCCTATGGCAACTATATGATATAGTGGTCCGATCTTAATAGGAATTTGCATTTATATGAGGAGCATAGTGAAACTAATAAATGTTGCGTTTGGTCAAGATATCTTGATAAACAAACTTTTTTTCATACAACAACTTAATTTTCGACCGATCGTTCCTATGGCAGCTCTATGATATAGTGGTCCGATCTTAATAGGACTTTGCATATATATGAGGAGCATAGTAAAACTAATAAATGCAGTTTGGTCAAGATATCTTGATAAACAAACTTTTTTTTCATAGAACAACTTAATTTTCGACCGATCGTTCCTATGGCAGCTATATGATATAGTGGTCCGATCTTAATAGGACTTTGCATATATATGAGGAGCATAGTAAAACTAATAAATGTTGCGTTTGGTCAAGATATCTTGATAAACAAAATTTCTTTTCATACAACATCTTAACTTTCGACCGATCATTCCTATGGCAGCTATATGATATAGTGGTCCGATCTTAATAGGACTTTGCATATATATTTTGATAAACAAACTTTTTTTTCATACAACTTAATTTTCGACCGACCGCATAGTAAAACTAATTAATGCCGAGTTTGTTCAAGATATCTTGATAAACAAAATTTCTTTTCATACAACATATAGTGGTCCGATCTTAATAGGAATTTGCATATATATGAGGAGCATAGTGAAACTAATTAATGCCGAGTTTGTTCAAGATATCTTGATAAACAAAATTTCTTTTCATACAACATCTTAACTTTCGACCGATCATTCCTATGGCAGCTATATGATATAGTGGTCCGATCTTAATAGGAATTTGCATATATATGAGGAGCATAGTGAAACTAATAAATGTTGCGTTTGGTCAAGATATCTTGATAAACAAACTTTTTTTTCATACAACAACTTAACTTTCGACCGATCATTCCTATGGCAGCTATATGATATAGTGGTCCGATCTTAATAGGAATTTGCATATATATGAGGAGCATAGTGAAACTAATAAATGTTGCGTCTGGTCAAGATATCTTGATAAACTAACGTTTTTTTCATACAACAACTTAATTTTCGACCGATCGTTCCTATGGCAGCTCTATGATATAGTGGTCCGATCTTAATAGGATTTTGCATATCCATATATGAGGAGCATAGTAAAACTAATAAATGCCGAGTTTGGTCAAGACATCTTGATAAACAAACTTTTTTTTCATACAACAACTTAATTTTCGACCGATCGTTCCTATGGCAGCTATATGATATAGTGGTCCGATCTTAATAGGACTTTGCATATATATGAGGAGCATAGTAAAACTAATAAATGCCGAGTTTGGTCAAGATATCTTGATAAACAAACTTTTTTTTCATACAACAACTTAATTTTCGACCGATCATTCCTATGGCAGCTATATGATATAGTGGTCCGATCTTAATAGGATTTTGCATATATATGCGGAGCATAGTAAAACTAATAAATGTTGCGTTTGGTCAAGATATCTTAATAAACAAAATTTCTTTTCATACAACATCTTAACTTTCGACCGATCATTCCTATGGCAGCTATATGATATAGTGGTCCGATCTTAATAGGATTTTGCATATATATGAGGAGCATAGTAAAACTAATAAATGCCGAGTTTGGTCAAGATATCTTGATAAACAAACTTTTTTTTCATACAACAACTTAATTTTCGACCGATCGTTCCTATGGCAGCTATATGATATAGTGGTCCGATCTTAATAGGACTTTGCATATATATGAGGAGCATAGTAAAACTAATAAATGTTGCGTTTGGTCAAGATATCTTGATAAACAAAAATTTTTTTTTCATACAACAACTTAATTTTCGACCGATCGTACCTATGGCAGCTCTATGATATAGTGGTCCGATCTTAATAGGACTTTGCATTTATATGAGGAGCATAGTAAAACTAATAAATGGTGCGTTTGGTCAAGATATCTTGATAAACAAACTTTTTTTTCATACAACAACTTAATTTTCGACCGATCGTTCCTATGGCAGCTATATGATATAGTGGTCCGATCTTAATAGGACTTTGCATATGTATGAGGAGCATAGTAAAACTAATAAATGCCTAGTTTGTTCAAGATATCTTGATAAACAAAATTTCTTTTCATACAACATCTTAACTTTCGACCGATCATTCCTATGGCAGCTATATGATATAGTGGTCCGATCTTAATAGGACTTTGCATATATATTTTAATAAACAAACTTTTTTTTCATACAACTTAATTTTCGACCGATCGTTCCTATGGCAGCTATATGATATAGTGGTCCGATCTTAATAGGATTTTGCATATATATGAGGAGCATAGTAAAACTAATAAATGTTGCGTTTGGTCAAGATATCTTGATAAACAAACTTTTTTTTCATACAACAACTTAATTTTCGACCGATCGTTCCTATGGCAGCTATATGATATAGTGGTCCGATCTTAATAGGACTTTGCATTTATATGAGGAGCATAGTAAAACTAATAAATGCGTTTGGTCAAGATATCTTGATAAACAAACTATTTTTTCATACAACAACTTAATTTTCGACCGATCGTTCCTATGGCAGCTATATGATATAGTGGTCCGATCTTAATAGGATTTTGCATATATATGAGGAGCATAGTAAAACTAATAAATGTTGCGTTTGGTCAAGATATCTCGATAAACAAACTTTTTTTTCATACAACAACTTAATTTTCGACCGATCGTTCCTATGGCAGCTATATGATATAGTGGTCCGATCTTAATAGGACTTTGCATATGTATGAGGAGCATAGTAAAACTAATAAATGCCGAGTTTGTTCAAGATATCTTGATAAACAAAATTTCTTTTCATACAACATCTTAACTTTCGACCGATCATTCCTATGGCAGCTATATGATATAGTGGTCCGATCTTAATAGGACTTTGCATATATATTTTGATAAACAAACTTTTTTTTCATACAACTTAATTTTCGACCGATCGTTCCTATGGCAGCTATATGATATAGTGGTCCGATCTTAATAGGATTTTGCATATATATGAGGAGCATAGTAAAAAACTTTTTTTTCATACAACAACTTAATTTTCGACCGATCGTTCCTATGGCAGCTCTATGATATAGTGGTCCGATCTAAATGGGATTTTGCATATCCATATATGAGGAGCATAGTAAAACTAATAAATGCCGAGTTTGGTCAAGATATCTTGATAAACAAACTTTTTTTTCATACAACAACTTAATTTTCGACCGATCGTACCTATGGCAGCTCTATGATATAGTGGTCCGATCTTAATAGGACTTTGCATTTATATGAGGAGCATAGTAAAACTAATAAATGTTGCGTTTGGTCAAGATATCTTGGTAAACAAACTTTTTTTTCATACAAAATCTTAATTTTCGACCGATCGTTCCTATGGCAGCTATATGATATAGTGGTCCGATCTTAATAGGACTTTGCATATGTATGAGGAGCATAGTAAAAAACTTTTTTTTCATACAACAACTTAATTTTCGACCGATCGTTCCTATGGCAGCTATATGATATAGTGGTCCGATCTTAATAGGATTTTGCATATATATGAGGAGCATAGTAAAAAACTTTTTTTTCATACAACAACTTAATTTTCGACCGATCGTTCCTATGGCAGCTCTATGATATAGTGGTCCGATCTTAATGGGATTTTGCATATCCATATATGAGGAGCATAGTAAAACTAATAAATGCCGAGTTTGGTCAAGATATCTTGATAAACAAACTTTTTTTTCATACAACAACTTAATTTTCGACCGATCGTTCCTATGGCAGCTCTATGATATAGTGGTCCGATCTTAATAGGATTTTGCATATATATGAGGAGCATAGTAAAAAACTTTTTTTTCATACAACAACTTAATTTTCGACCGATCGTTCCTATGGCAGCTATATGATATAGTGGTCCGATCTTAATAGGACTTTGCATTTATATGAGGAGCATAGTAAAACTAATAAATGCGTTTGGTCAAGATATCTTGATAAACAAACTTTTTTTTCATACAACAACTTAATTTTCGACCGATCGTTCCTATGGCAGCTATATGATATAGTGGTCCGATCTTAATAGGATTTTGCATTTATATGTGGAGCATAGCGATCTTAATAGGACTTTGCATATGTATAAGGAGCATAGTAAAACTAATAAATGCCGAGTTTGTTCAAGATATCTTGATAAACAAAATTTCTTTTCATACAACATCTTAACTTTCGACCGATCATTCCTATGGCAGCTATATGATATAGTGGTCCGATCTTAATAGGACTTTGCATATATATTTTGATAAACAAACTTTTTTTTCATACAACTTAATTTTCGACCGATCGTTCCTATGGCAGCTATATGATATAGTGGTCCGATCTTAATTGGATTTTGCATATATATGAGGAGCATAGTAAAACTAATTAATGCCGAGTTTGGTCAAGATATCTTGGTAAACAAACTTTTTTTTCAGACAACAACTTAATTTTCGACCGATCGTTCCTATGGCAGCTATATGATATAGTGGTCCGATCTTAATAGGATTTTGCATATATATGAGGAGCATAGTAAAACTAATAAATGTTGCGTTTGGTCAAGATATCTTGATAAACAAAATTTCTTTTCATACAACATCTTAACTTTCGACCGATCTTTCCTATGGCAGCTATATGATATAGTGGTCCGACCTTAATAGGACTTTGCATATATATGAGGAGCATAGTAAAACTAATACATGCCGAGTTTGGTCAAGATATCTTGATAAACAAAATTTCTTTTCATACAACATCTTAACTTTCGACCGATCATCCCTATGGCAGCTATATGATATAGTGGTCCGATCTTAATAGGATTTTGCATATATATGAGGAGCATAGTAAAACTAATAAATGCCGAGTTTGGTCAAGATATCTTGATAAACAAACTTTTTTTTCATACAAAATCTTAATTTTCGACCGATCGTTCCTATGGCAGCTATATGATATAGTGGTCCGATCTTAATAGGACTTTGCATATGTATGAGGAGCATAGTAAAACTAATAAATGCCGAGTTTGTTCAAGATATCTTGATAAACAAAATTTCTTTTCATACAACATCTTAACTTTCGACCGATCATTCCTATGGCAGCTATATGATTTAGTGGTCCGATCTTAATAGGACTTTGCATATATATTTTGATAAACAAACTTTTTTTTCATACAACTTAATTTTCGACCGATCGTTCCTATGGCAGCTATATGATATAGTGGTCCGATCTTAATTGGATTTTGCATATATATGAGGAGCATAGTAAAACTAATTAATGCCGAGTTTGGTCAAGATATCTTGGTAAACAAATTTTTTTCAGACAACAACTTAATTTTCGACCGATCGTTCCTATGGCAGCTATATGATATAGTGGTCCGATCTTAATAGGATTTTGCATATATATGAGGAGCATAGTAAAACTAATAAATGTTGCGTTTGGTCAAGATATCTTGATAAACAAAATTTCTTTTCATACAACATCTTAACTTTCGACCGATCTTTCCTATGGCAGCTATATGATATAGTGGTCCGACCTTAATAGGATTTTGCATATATATGAGGAGCATAGTAAAACTAATACATGCCGAGTTTGGTCAAGATATCTTGATAAACAAAATTTCTTTTCATACAACATCTTAACTTTCGACCGATCATCCCTATGGCAGCTATATGATATAGTGGTCCGATCTTAATAGGATTTTGCATATATATGAGGAGCATAGTACAACTAATAAATGCCGAGTTTGGTCAAGATATCTTGATAAACAAAATTTCTTTTCATACAACATCTTAACTTTCGACCGATCATTCCTATGTCAACTATATGATATAGTGGTCCGATCTTAATAGGATTTTGCATATATATGAGGAGCATAGTAAAACTAATAAATGCCGAGTTTGTTCAAGATATCTTGATAAACAAACATTTTTTTCATACAAAAACTTAATTTTCGACCGATCGTTCCTATGGCAGCTATATGATATAGTGGTCCGATCTTAATAGGATTTTGCATATATATGAGGAGCATAGTAAAACTAATAAATGTTGCGTTTGGTCAAGATATCTTAATAAACAAAATTTCTTTTCATACAACATCTTAACTTTCGACCGATCATTCCTATGGCAGCTATATGATATAGTGGTCCGATCTTAATAGGACTTTGCATATATATGAGGAGCATAGTAAAACTAATAAATGCCGAGTTTGGTCAAGATATCTTGATAAACAAACTTCTTTTTCATACAACAACTTAATTTTCGACCGATCGTTCCTATGGCAGCTATATGAAATAGTGGTCCGATCTTAATAGGACTTTGCATATATATGAGGAGCATAGTGAAACTAATAAATGTTGCGTTTGGTCAAGATATCTTGATAAACAAACTTTTTTTTCATACCACATCTTAACTTTCGACCGATCATTCCTATGGCAACTATATGATATAGTGGTCCGATCTTAATAGGATTTTGCATATGTATGAGGAGCATAGTAAAACTAATAAATGCCGAGTTTGTTCAAGATATCTTGATAAACAAACTTTTTTTCATACAACATCTTAACTTTCGACCGATCGTTCCTATGGCAGCTCTATGATATAGTGGTCCGATCATAATAGGACTTTGCATATATATGAGGAGCATAGTAAAACTAATAAATGTTGCGTTTGGTCAAGATACCTTGATAAACAAAATTTCTGTTCATACAACATCTTAACTATCGACCGATCTTTCCTATGGCAGCTATATGATATAGTGGTCCGATCTTAATAGGATTTTGCATATGTATGAGGAGCATAGTAAAACTAATAAATGCCGAGTTTGTTCAAGATATCTTGATAAACAAAATTTCTTTTCATACAACATCTTAACTTTCGACCGATCATTCGTATGGCAACTATATGATATAGTGGTCCGACCTTAATAGGACTTTGCATATATATGAGGAGCATAGTAAAACTAATAAATGCCGAGTTTGGTCAAGATATCTTGATAAACAAACATTTTTTTCATACAACAACTTAATTTTCGACCGATCGTTCCTATGGCAGCTATATGATATAGTGGTCCGATCTTAATAGGACTTTGCATATATATGAGGAGCATAGTAAAACTAATAAATGCAGTTTGGGCAAGATATCTTGATAAACAAACTTTTTTTTCATAGAACAACTTAATTTTCGACCGATCGTTCCTATGGCAGCTATATGATATAGTGGTCCGATCTTAATAGGATTTTGCATATATATGAGGAGCATAGTAAAACTATTAAATGTTGCCTTTGGTCAAGATATCTTGATAAACAAAATTTCTTTTCATACAACATCTTAACTTTCGACCGATCATCCCTATGGCAGCTATATGATATAGTGGTCCGATCTTAATAGGACTTTGCATATATATGAGGAGCATAGTAAAACTAATAAATGCAGTGTGGTCAAAATATCTTGATAAACAAACTTTTTTTTCATACAACATCTTAACTTTCGACCGATCATTCCTATGGCAACTATATGATATAGTGGTCCGATCTTAATAGGACTTTGCATATGTATGAGGAGCATAGTAAAACTAATATATGTTGCGTTTGGTCAAGATATCTTGATAAACAAACTTTTTTTTCATACAACATCTTAACTTTCGACCGATCATTCCTATGGCAGCTATATGATCTAGTGGTCCGATCTTAATAGGATTTTGCATATATATGAGGAGCATAGTAAAACTAATAAATGCCGAGTTTGGTCAAGATATCTTGATAAACAAAATTTCTTTTCATACAACGTCTTAACTTTCGACCGATCATTCCTATGGCAACTATATGATATAGTGGTCCGATCTTAATAGGACTTTGCATATATATGAGGAGCATAGTAAAACTAATACATGCCGAGTTTGGTCAAGATATCTTGAAAAACAAAATTGTTGTTTATACAAAAACTTTAATTTCGACCGATAGTTTCTATGGCAGCTATATGATATAGTAGCCCGATTTGAATAGGATTTTGCATATATATGAGGAGCATAGTAAAACTAATAAATGTTGCGTTTGGTCAAGATATCTTGATAAACAAACTTTTCTTTCATACAACAACTTAATTTTCGACCGATCGTTCCTATGGCAGCTATATGATATAGTGGTCCGATCTTAATAGGACTTTGCATATGTATGAAGAGCATAGTAAAACTAATAAAAGCCGAGATTGTTCAAGATATCTTGATAAACAAAATTTCTTTTCATACAACATCTTAGCTTTCGACCGATCATTCCTATGGCAGCTATATGATATAGTGGTCCGATCTTAATAGGACTTTGCATATATATCTTGATAAACAAACTTTTTTTTCATACAACAACTTAATTTTCGACCGATCGTTCCTATGGCAGCTATATGATATAGTAGTCCGATCTTAATAGGATTTTGCATATGTATGAGGAGCACAGTGAAACTAATAAATGTAGCGTTTGGTCAAGATATCTTGATAAACAAACTTTTTTTTCATACAATAACTTAATTTTCGACCGATCGTTCCTATGGCAGCTATATGATATAGTGGTCCGATCTTAATAGGACTTTGCATATATATGAGGAGCATAGTAAAACTAATAAATGCCGAGTTTGGTCAAGATATCTTGATAAACAAACTTTTTTTTCATACAACAACTTAATTTTCGACCGATCGTTCCTATGGCAGCTATATGATATAGTGGTCCGATCTTAATAGGATTTTGCATATATATGAGGAGCATAGTAAAACTAATAAATGTTGCGTTTGGTCAAGATATCTTGATAAACAAAATTTCTTTTCATACAACATCTTAACTTTCGACCGATCATTCCTATGGCAGCTATATGATATAGTGGTCCGATCTTAATAGGATTTTGCATATAACAAGATATCTTGATAAACAAAATTTCTTTTGATACAACATCTTAACTTTCGACCGATCATTCCTATGGCAACTATAAGATATAGTGGTCCGATCTTAATAGGAATTTGCATTTATATGAGGAGCATAGTAAAACTAATAAATGTTGCGTTTGGTCAAGATATCTTGATAAACAAACTTTTTTTTCATACAACAACTTAATTTTCGACCGATCGTTCCTATGGCAGCTCTATGATATAGTGGTCCGATCTTAATAGGACTTTGCATATATATGAGGAGCATAGTAAAACTAATAAATGCAGTTTGGTCAAGATATCTTGCTAAACAAACTTTTTTTTCATAGAACAACTTAATTTTCGACCGATCGTTCCTATGGCAGCTATATGATATAGTGGTCCGATCTTAATAGGACTTTGCATATATATGAGGAGCATAGTAAAACTAATAAATGTTGCGTTTGGTCAAGATATCTTGATAAACAAAATTTCTTTTCATACAACATCTTAACTTTCGACCGATCATTCCTATGGCAGCTATATGATATAGTGGTCCGATCTTAATAGGACTTTGCATATATATTTTGATAAACAAACTTTTTTTTCATACAACTTAATTTTCGACCGACCGCATAGTAAAACTAATTAATGCCGAGTTTGTTCAAGATATCTTGATAAACAAAATTTCTTTTCATACAACATATAGTGGTCCGATCTTAATAGGAATTTGCATATATATGAGGAGCATAGTGAAACTAATTAATGCCGAGTTTGTTCAAGATATCTTGATAAACAAAATTTCTTTTCATACAACATCTTAACTTTCGACCGATCATTCCTATGGCAGCTATATGATATAGTGGTCCGATCTTAATAGGAATTTGCATATATATGAGGAGCATAGTAAAACTAATAAATGTTGCGTTTGGTCAAGATATCTTGATAAACAAACTTTTTTTTCATACAACAACTTAATTTTCGACCGATCGTTCCTATGGCAGCTATATGATATAGTGGTCCGATCTTAATAGGATTTTGCATATATATGAGGAGCATAGTAAAACTAATAAATGTTGCGTTTGGTCAAGATATCTTGATAAACAAAATTTCTTTTCATACAACATCTTAACTTTCGACCGATCATTCCTATGGCAACTATATGATATAGTGGTCCGATCTTAATAGGAATTTGCATTTATATGAGGAGCATAGTGAAACTAATAAATGTTGCGTTTGGTCAAGATATCTTGATAAACAAACTTTTTTTTCATACAACAACTTAATTTTCGACCGATCGATCCTATGGCAGCTCTATGATATAGTGGTCCGATCTTAATAGGACTTTGCATATATATGAGGAGCATAGTAAAACTAATAAATGCAGTTTGGTCAAGATATCTTGATAAACAAACTTTTTTTTCATAGAACAACTTAATTTTCGACCGATCGTTCCTATGGCAGCTATATGATATAGTGGTCCGATCTTAATAGGACTTTGCATATATATGAGGAGCATAGTAAAACTAATAAATGTTGCGTTTGGTCAAGATATCTTGATAAACAAAATTTCTTTTCATACAACATCTTAACTTTCGACCGATCATTCCTATGGCAGCTATATGATATAGTGGTCCGATCTTAATAGGACTTTGCATATATATTTTGATAAACAAACTTTTTTTTCATACAACTTAATTTTCGACCGACCGCATAGTAAAACTAATTAATGCCGAGTTTGTTCAAGATATCTTGATAAACAAAATTTCTTTTTATACAACATATAGTGGTCCGATCTTAATAGGAATTTGCATATATATGAGGAGCATAGTGAAACTAATTAATGCCGAGTTTGTTCAAGATATCTTGATAAACAAAATTTCTTTTCATACAACATCTTAACTTTCGACCGATCATTCCTATGGCAGCTATATGATATAGTGGTCCGATCTTAATAGGAATTTGCATATATATGAGGAGCATAGTGAAACTAATAAATGTTGCGTTTGGTCAAGATATCTTGATAAACAAACTTTTTTTTCTTACAACAACTTATCTTTCGACCGATCATTCCTATGGCAGCTATATGATATAGTGGTCCGATCTTAATAGGATTTTAAATATTAATATATGAGGAGCATAGTAAAACTAATAAATGCCGTTTGGTCAAGACATCTTGATAACACTTTTTTCATACAACAACTTAATTTTACCATTTTTTTAAAAAAATAGTATTTAATAGGACTTTGCATATATATGAGGAGCATAGTAAAACTAATAAATTGCCGAGTTTGGTCAAGATATCTTGATAAACAAACTTTTTTTTCATACAACAACTTAATTTTCGACCGATCATTCCTATGGCAGCTATATGATATAGTGGTCCGATCTTAATAGGATTTTGCATATATATGCGGAGCATAGTAAAACTAATAAATGTTGCGTTTGGTCAAGATATCTTAATAAACTAAATTTCTTTTCATACAACATCTTAACTTTCGACCGATCATTCCTATGGCAGCTATATGATATAGTGGTCCGATCTTAATAGGATTTTGCATATAACAAGATATCTTGATAAACAAAATTTCTTTTCATACAACATCTTAACTTTCGACCGATCATTCCTATGGCAACTATATGATATAGTGGTCCGATCTTAATAGGAATTTGCATTTATATGAGGCATAGTGAAACTAATAAATCGTTGCGTTTGGTCAAGATATCTTGATAAACAAAATTTTTTTCATACAACAACTTAATTTTCGACCGATCGTTCCTATGGCAGCTCTATGATATAGTGGTCCGATCTTAATAGGACTTTGCATATATATGAGGAGCATAGTAAAACTAATAAATGCAGTTTGGTCAAGATATCTTGATAAACAAACTTTTTTTTCATACAACAACTTAATTTTCGACCGATCGTTCCTATGGCAGCTATATGATATAGTGGTCCGATCTTAATAGGATTTTGCATATATATGCGGAGCATAGTAAAACTAATAAATGTTGCGTTTGGTCAAGATATCTTGATAAACTAACTTTTTTTTCATACAACAACTTAATTTTCGACCGATCGTTCCTATGGCAGCTCTATGATATAGTGGTCCGATCTTAATAGGATTTTGCATATCCATATATGAGGAGCATAGTAAAACTAATAAATGCCGAGTTTGGTCAAGACATCTTGATAAACAAACTTTTTTTTCATACAACAACTTAATTTTCGACCGATCGTTCCTATGGCAGCTATATGATATAGTGGTCCGATCTTAATAGGACTTTGCATATATATGAGGAGCATAGTAAAACTAATAAATGCCGAGTTTGGTCAAGATATCTTGATAAACAAACTTTTTTTTCATACAACAACTTAGTTTTCGACCGATCATTCCTATGGCAGCTATATGATATAGTGGTCCGATCTTAATAGGTTTTTGCATATATATGCGGAGCATAGTAAAACTAATAAATGTTGCGTTTGGTCAAGATATCTTAATAAAAAAAATTTCTTTTCATACAACATCTTAACTTTCGACCGATCATTCCTATGGCAGCTATATGATATAGTGGTCCGATCTTAATAGGACTTTGCATATATATGAGGAGCATAGTAAAACTAATAAATGCCGAGTTTGGTCAAGATATCTTGATAAACAAACTTTTTTTTCATACAACAACTTAATTTTCGACCGATCGTTCCTATGGCAGCTATATGATATAGTGGTCCGATCTTAATAGGATTTTGCATATATATGAGGAGCATAGTAAAACTAATAAATGTTGCGTTTGGTCAAGATATCTTGATAAACAAAAATTTTTTTTTCATACAACAACTTAATTTTCGACCGATCGTACCTATGGCAGCTCTATGATATAGTGGTCCGATCTTAATAGGACTTTGCATTTATATGAGGAGCATAGTAAAACTAATAAATGCGTTTGGTCAAGATATCTTGATAAACAAACTATTTTTTCATACAACAACTTAATTTTCGACCGATCGTTCCTATGGCAGCTATATGATATAGTGGTCCGATCTTAATAGGATTTTGCATATATATGAGGAGCATATTAAAACTAATAAATGTTCCGTTTGGTCAAGATATCTCGATAAACAAACTTTTTTTTCATACAACAACTTAATTTTCGACCGATCGTTCCTATGGCAGCTATATGATATAGTGGTCCGATCTTAATAGGACTTTGCATATGTATGAGGAGCATAGTAAAACTAATAAATGCCGAGTTTGTTCAAGATATCTTGATAAACAAAATTTCTTTTCATACAACATCTTAACTTTCGACCGATCATTCCTATGGCAGCTATATGATATAGTGGTCCGATCTTAATAGGACTTTGCATATAAATTTTGATAAACAAACTTTTTTTTCATAGAACAACTTAATTTTCGACCGATCGTTCCTATGGCAGCTATATGATATAGTGGTCCGATCTTAATAGGACTTTGCATTTATATGAGGAGCATAGTAAAACTAATAAATGCGTTTGGTCAAGATATCTTGATAAACAAACTATTTTTTCATACAACAACTTAATTTTCGACCGATCGTTCCTATGGCAGCTATATGATATAGTGGTCCGATCTTAATAGGATTTTGCATATCCATATATGAGGAGCATAGTAAAACTAAAAAATGCCGAGTTTGGTCAAGACATCTTGATAAACAAACTTTTTTTTCATATAACAACTTAATTTTCGACCGATCGTTCCTATGGCAGCTATATGATATAGTGGTCCGATCTTAATAGGACTTTGCATATATATCTTGATAAACAAACTTTTTTTTCATACAACAACTTATTTTTCGACCGATCGTTCCTATGGCAGCTATATGATATAGTGGTCCGATCTTAATAGGATTTTGCATATATATGCGGAGCATAGTAAAACTAATAAATGTTGCGTTTGGTCAAGATATCTTAATAAACAAAATTTCTTTTCATACAACATCTTAACTTTCGACCGATCATTCCTATGGCAGCTATATGATATAGTGGTCCGATCTTAATAGGATTTTGCATATATATGAGGAGCATAGTAAAACTAATAAATGTTGCGTTTGGTCAAGATATCTCGATAAACAAACTTTTTTTTCATACAACAACTTAATTTTCGACCGATCGTTCCTATGGCAGCTATATGATATAGTGGTCCGATCTTAATAGGACTTTGCATACATATGAGGAGCATAGTAAAACTAATAAATGCCGAGTTTGGTCAAGATATCTTGATAAACAAAATTTCTTTTCATACAACATCTTAACTTTCGACCGATCATTCCTATGGCAGCTATATCATTTAGTGGTCCGATCTTAATAGGACTTTGCATATATATTTTGATAAACAAACTTTTTTTTCATACAACTTAATTTTCGACCGATCGTTCCTATGGCAGCTATATGATATAGTGATCCGATCTTAATTAGATTTTGCATATATATGAGGAGCATAGTAAAACTAATTAATGCCGAGTTTGGTCAAGATATCTTGGTAAACAAACTTTTTTTTCAGACAACAACTTAATTTTCGACCGATCGTTCCTATGGCAGCTATATGATATAGTGGTCCGATCTTAATAGGATTTTGCATATATATGAGGAGCATAGTAAAACTAATAAATGTTGCGTTTGGTCAAGATATCTTGATAAACAAAATTTCTTTTCATACAACATCTTAACTTTCGACCGATCTTTCCTATGGCAGCTATATGATATAGTGGTCCGATCTTAATAGGATTTTGCATATTTATGAGGAGCATAGTAAAACTAATAAATGCCGAGTTTGTTCAAGATATCTTGATAAACAAAATTTCTTTTCATACAACATCTTAACTTTCGACCGATCATTCCTATGGCAACTATATGATATAGTGGTCCGATCTTAATAGGAATTTGCATTTATATGAGGAGCATAGTGAAACTAATAAATGCAGTTTGGTCAAGATATCTTGATAAACAAACTTTTTTTTCAGACAACAACTTAATTTTCGACCGATCGTTCCTATGGCAGCTATATGATATAGTGGTCCGATCTTAATAGGACTTTGCATTTATATGAGGAGCATAGTAAAACTAATAAATGCCGAGTTTGGTCAAGATATCTTGATAAACAAAATTTCTTTTCATACAACATCTTAACTTTCGACCGATCATTCCTATGGCAGCTATATCATTTAGTGGTCCGATCTTAATAGTACTTTGCATATATATTTTGATAAACAAACTTTTTTTTCAGACAACAACTTAATTTTCGACCGATCGTTCCTATGGCAGCTATATGATATAGTGGTCCGATCTTAATAGGATTTTGCATATATATGAGGAGCATAGTAAAACTAATAAATGTTGCGTTTGGTCAAGATATCTTAATAAACAAAATTTCTTTTCATACAACATCTTAATTTTCGACCGATCGTTCCTATGGCAGCTATATGATATAGTGGTCCGACCTTAATAGGACTTTGCATATATATGAGGAGCATAGTAAAACTAATACATGCCGAGTTTGGTCAAGATATCTTGATAAACAAAATTTCTTTTCATACAACATCTTAACTTTCGACCGATCATCCCTATGGCAGCTATATGATATAGTGGTCCGATCTTAATAGGATTTTGCATATATATGAGGAGCATAGTAAAACTAATAAATGCCGAGTTTGGTCAAGATATCTTGATAAACAAAATTTCTTTTCATACAACATCTTAACTTTCGACCGATCATTCCTATGGCAACTATATGATATAGTGGTCCGATCTTAATAGGATTTTGCATATGTATGAGGAGCATAGTAAAACTAATAAATGCCGAGTTTGTTCAAGATATCTTGATAAACAAACATTTTTTTCATACAACAACTTAATTTTCGACCGATCGTTCCTATGGCAGCTATATGATATAGTGGTCCGATCTTAATAGGACTTTGCATATATATGAGGAGCATAGTGAAACTGATCAATGTTGCGTTTGGTCAAGATATCTTGATAAACAAACTTTTTTTTCATACAACATCTTAACTTTCGACCGATCATTCCTATGGCAACTATATGATATAGTGGTCCGATCTTAATAGGATTTTGCATATGTATGAGGAGCATAGTAAAACTAATAAATGCCGAGTTTGTTCAAGATATCTTGATAAACAAAATTTCTTTTCATACAACATCTTAACTTTCGACCGATCATTCGTATGGCAACTATATGATATAGTGGTCCGATCTTAATAGGACTTTGCATATATATGAGGAGCATAGTGAAACTGATCAATGTTGCGTTTGGGCAAGATATCTTGATAAACAAACTTTTTTTTCATAGAACAACTTAATTTTCGACCTATCGTTCCTATGGCAGCTATATGATATAGTGGTCCGATCTTAATAGGATTTTGCATATATATGAGGAGCATAGTAAAACTATTAAATGTTGCCTTTGGTCAAGATATCTTGATAAACAAAATTTCTTTTCATACAACATCTTAACTTTCGACCGATCATCCCTATGGCAGCTATATGATATAGTGGTCCGATCTTAATAGGACTTTGCATATATATGAGGAGCATAGTAAAACTAATAAATGCAGTGTGGTCAAAATATCTTGATAAACAAACTTTTTTTTCATACAACATCTTAACTTTCGACCGATCATTCCTATGGCAACTATATGATATAGTGGTCCGATCTTAATAGGACTTTGCATATATATGAGGAGCATAGTAAAACTAATATATGTTGCGTTTGGTCAAGATATCTTGATAAACAAACTTTTTTTTCATACAACATCTTAACTTTCGACCGATCATTCCTATGGCAGCTATATGATATAGTGGTCCGATCTTAATAGGATTTTGCATATATATGAGGAGCATAGTAAAACTAATAAATGCCGAGTTTGGTCAAGATATCTTGATAAACAAACTTTTTTTTCATACAATATCTTAACTTTCGACCGATCATTCCTATGGCAACTATATGATATAGTGGTCCGATCTTAATAGGAATTTGCATATATATGAGGAGCATAGTAAAACTAATACATGCCGAGTTTGGTCAAGATATCTTGATAAACAAACTTTTTTTTCATACAACAACTTAATTTTCGACCGATCGTTCCTATGGCAGCTATATGATATAGTGGTCCGATCTTAATAGGACTTTGCATATATATGAGAAGCATAGTAAAACTAATAAATGAAGTTTGGGCAAGATATCTTGATAAACAAACTTTTTTTTCAGACAACAACTTAATTTTCGACCGATCGTTCCTATGGCAGCTATATGATATAGTGGTCCGATCTTAATAGGATTTTGCATATATATGAGGGGCATAGTAAAACTATTAAATGTTGCCTTTGGTCAAGATATCTTGATAAACAAATTTTCTTTTCATACAACAACTTAATTTTCGACCGATCGTTCCTATGGCAGCTCTATGATATAGTGGTCCGATCTTAATAGGACTTTGCATATATATGAGGAGCATAGTAAAACTAATAAATGCAGTGTGGTCAAAATATCTTGATAAACAAACTTTTTTTTCATACAACATCTTAACTTTCGACCGATCATTCCTATGGCAACTATATGATATAGTGGTCCGATCTTAATAGGACTTTGCATATGTATGAGGAGCATAGTAAAACTAATATATGTTGCGTTTGGTCAAGATATCTTGATAAACAAACTTTATTTTCATACAACATCTTAACTTTCGACCGATCATTCCAATGGCAGCTATATGATATAGTGTTCCGATCTTAATAGGATTTTGCATATATATGAGGAGCATAGTAAAACTAATAAATGCCGAGTTTGGTCAAGATATCTTGATAAACAAAATTTCTTTTCATACAACATCTTAACTTTCGACCGATCATTCCTATGGCAACTATATGATATAGTGGTCCGATCGTAATAGGATTTTGCATATATATGAGGATCATAGTAAAACTAATAAGTGCCGAGTTTGTTCAAGATATCTTGATAAACAAACATTTTTTTCATACAACAACTTAATTTTCGACCGATCGTTCCTATGGCAGCTATATGATATAGTGGTCCGATCTTAATAGGATTTTGCATATATATGAGGAGCATAGTAAAACTAATAAATGTTGCGTTTGGTCAAGATATCTTAATAAACAAAATTTCTTTTCATACAACATCTTAACTTTCGACCGATCATTCCTATGGCAGCTATATGATATAGTGGTCCGATCATAATAGGACTTTGCATATATATGAGGAGCATAGTAAAACTAATAAATGTTGCGTTTGGTCAAGATATCTTGATAAACAAACTTTTTTTTCATACAACAACTTAATTTTCGACCGATCGTTCCTATGGCAGCTCTATGATATAGTGGTCCGATCTTAATAGGACTTTGCATTTATATGAGGAGCATAGTAAAACTAATAAATGCCGAGTTTGGTCAAGATATCTTGATAAACAAACTATTTTTTCATACAACAACTTAATTTTCGACCGATCGTTCCTATGGCAGCTATATGATATAGTGGTCCGATCTTAATAGGATTTTGCATATGTATGAGGAGCATAGTAAAACTAATAAATGTTGCGTTTGGTCAAGATATCTTGATAAACAAACTTTTTTTCATACAACAATTTAATTTTCGACCGATCGATCCAATGGCAGCTATATGATATAGTGGTCCGATCTTAATAGGACTTTGCATATGTATAAGGAGCATAGTAAAACTAATAAATGCCGAGTTTGGTCAAGATATCTTGATAAACAAAATTTCTTTTCATACAACATCTTAACTTTCGACCGATCATTCCTATGGCAGCTATATGATATAGTGGTCCGATCTTAATAGGACTTTGCACATATATGAGGAGCATAGTAAAACTATTAAATGCCGAGTTTGGTCAAGATATCTTGATAAACAAAATTTCTTTTCATACAACACCTTAACTTTCGACCGATCATTCCTATGGCAGCTATATGATATAGTGGTCCGATCTTAATAGGATTTTGCATATGTATGACGAGCATAGTAAAACTAATAAATGCCGAGTTTGTTCAAGATATCTTGATAAACAAAATTTCTTTTCATACAACATCTTAACTTTCGACCGATCATTCCAATGGCAACTATATGATATAGTGGTCCGATCTTAATAGGACTTTGCATTTATATGAGGAGCATAGTGAAACTAATAAATGTTGCGTTTGGTCAAGATATCTTGATAAACAAACTTTTTATTCATACAACAACTTAATTTTCGACCGATCGTTCCTATGGCAGCTCTATGATATAGTGGTCCGATCTTAATAGGACTTTGCATATATATGAGGAGCATAGTAAAACTAATAAATGCTGTGTGGTCAAGATATCTTGAAAAACAAACTTTTTTTTCATAGAACAACTTAATTTTCGACCGATCGTTCCTATGGCAGCTATATGATATAGTAAAACTAATACATGTTGCGTTTGGTCAAGATATCTTAATAAACAAAATTTCTTTTCATACAACATCATAACTTTCGACCGATCATTCCTATGGCAGCTATATGATATAGTGGTCCGATCTTAATAGGACTTTGCATATATATGAGGAGCATAGTGAAACTAATAAATGTTGCGTTTGGTCAACATATCTTGATAAACAAACATTTTTTTCATACAACAACTTAATTTTCGATCGATCATTCCTATGGCAGCTATATGATATAGTGGTCCGATCTTAATAGGACTTTGCATATATATGAGGAGCATAGTAAATCGAATAAATGCAGTTTGGTCAAGATATCTTGATAAACAAACTTTTTTTTCATACAACAACTTAATTTTCGACCGATCGTTCCTATGGCAGCTATATGTTATAGTGGTCCGATCTTAATAGGATTTTGCATATATATGAGGAGCATAGTAAAACTAATAAACGTTGCGTTTGGTCAAGATATCTTAATAAACAAAATTTCTTTTCATACAACATCTTAACTTTCGACCGATCATTCCTATGGCAGCTATATGATATAGTGGTCCGATCTTAATAGGACATTGCATATATATGAGGAGCATAGTAAAACAAATTAATGCCGAGTTTGGTCAAGATATCTTGATAAACAAACTACTTTTCATACAACAACTTAATTTTCGACCGATCGTTCCTATGGCAGCTATATGATATAGTGGTCCGATCTTAATAGGATTTTGCATATATATGAGGAGCATAGTAAAACTAATAAATGTTGCGTTTGGTCAAGATATCTATATAAACAAACTTTTTTTTCATACAACAACTTAATTTTCGACCGATCGTTCCTATGGCAGCTCTATGATATAGTGGTCCGATCTTAATAGGACTTTGCATTTATATGAGGAGCATAGTAAAACTAATAAATGCGTTTGGTCAAGATATCTTGATAAACAAACTTTTTTTTCATACAACAACTTAATTTTCGACCGATCGTTCCTATGGCAGCTATATGATATAGTGGTCCGATCTTAATAGGATTTTGCATATGTATGAGGAGCATAGTAAAACTAATAAATGTTGCGTTTGGTCAAGAAATCTTGATAAACAAATTTTTTCATACAACAATTTAATTTTCGACCGATCGTTCCTATGGCAGCTATATGATATAGTGGTCCGATCTTAATAGGACTTTGCATATTATAGGAGCATAGTAAAACTAATAAATGCCGAGTTTGGTCAAGATATCTTGATAAACAAATTTTTTCATACAACACTTAACTTTCGACCGATCGTTCCTATGGCAGCTATATGATATAGTGGTCCGATCTTAATAGGACTTTGCATATATATGAGGAGCATAGTAAAACTAATAAATGCAGTTTGGTCAAGATATCTCGATAAACAAACTTTTTTTTCATAGAACAACTTAATTTTCGACCGATCGTTCCTATGGCAGCTATATGATATAGTAGTCCGATCTTAATAGGATTTTGCATATATATGAGGAGCATAGTAAAACTAATAAACGTTGCGTTTGGTCAAGATATCTTAATAAACAAAATTTCTTGTCATACAACATCTTAATTTTCGACCGATCGTTCCTATGGCAGCTATATGATATAGTGGTCCGACCTTAATAGGACTTTGCATATATATAGGAGTATAGTAAAACTAATACATGCCGAGTTTGGACAAGATATCTTGATAAACAAACTTTTTTTTCATACAACAACTTAATTTTCGACCGATCGTTCCTATGGCAGCTATATGATATAGTGGTCCGATCTTAATAGGACTTTGCATATATATGAGGAGCATAGTAAAACTAATAAATGCAGTTTGGGCAAGATATCTTGATAAACAAACTTTTTTTTCATAGAACAACTTAATTTTCGACCGATCGTTCCTATGGCAGCTATATGATATAGTGGTCCGATCTTAATAGGATTTTGCATATATATGAGGAGCATAGTAAAACTAATAAATGTTGCTTGGTCAAGATATCTTAATAAACAAAATTTCTTTTCATACAACATCATAACTTTCGACCGATCATTCCTATGGCAGCTATATGATATAGTGGTCCGATCTTAATAGGACTTTGCATATATATGAGGAGCATAGTGAAACTAATAAATGTTGCGTTTGGTCAAGATATCTTGATAAACAAACTTTTTTTTCATACAACTTAATTTTCGATCGATCGTTCCTATGGCAGCTATATGATATAGTGGTCCGATCTTAATAGGACTTTGCATATATATGAGGAGCATAGTAAAACGAATAAATGCAGTTTGGTCAAGATATTTTGATAAACAAACTTTTTTTCATACAACAACTTAATTTTCGACCGATCGTTCCTATGGCAGCTATATGATATAGTGGTCCGATCTTAATAGGACTTTGCATATATATGAGGAGCATAGTAAAACTAATAAATGCCGAGTTTGGTCAAGATATCTTGATAAAAATTTTTTTCATACAACAACTTAATTTTCGACCGATCGTTCCTATGGCAGCTATATGATATAGTGGTCCGATCTTAATAGGACTTTGCATATATATGAGGAGCATAGTAAAACTAATAAATGCGTTTGGTCAAGATATCTTGATAAACAAAATTTTTTTCATACAACATCTTAACTTTCGACCGATCATTCCTATGGCAGCTATATGATATAGTGGTCCGATCTTAATAGGACTTTGCATATATATGAGGAGCATAGTAAAACTAATAAATGCCGAGTTTGGTCAAGATATCTTAAAATTTTTCATACAACAACTTAATTTTCGACCGATCGTTCCTATGGCAGCTATATGATATAGTGGTCCGATCTTAATAGGATTTTGCATATATATGAGGAGCATAGTAAAACTAATAAATGTTGTTTGGTCAAGATATCTTAATAAACAAAATTTTTTTCATACAACATCTTAACTTTCGACCGATCATTCCTATGGCAGCTATATGATATAGTGGTCCGATCTTAATAGGACTTTGCATATATATGAGGAGCATAGTGAAACTAATAAATGTTGCGTTTGGTCAAGATATCTTGATAAACAAACTTTTTTTTCATACAACTTAATTTTCGATCGATCGTTCCTATGGCAGCTATATGATATAGTGGTCCGATCTTAATAGGACTTTGCATATATATGAGGAGCATAGTAAATCGAATAAATGCAGTTTGGTCAAGATATTTTGATAAACAAACTTTTTTTTCATACAACAACTTAATTTTCGACCGATCGTTCCTATGGCAGCTATATGATATAGTGGTCCGATCTTAATAGGACATTGCATATATATGAGGAGCATAGTAAAACAAATTAATGCCGAGTTTGGTCAAGATATCTTTTCATACAACAACTTAATTTTCGACCGATCGTTCCTATGGCAGCTATATGATATAGTGGTCCGATCTTAATAGGATTTTGCATATATTTGAGGAGCATAGTAAAACTAATAAACGTTGCGTTTGGTCAAGATATCTTAATAAACAAAATTTCTTTTCATACAACATCTTAACTTTCGACTGATCATTCCTATGGCAGCTATATGATATAGTGGTCCGATCTTAATAGGACATTGCATATATATGAGGAGCATAGTAAAACAAATTAATGCCGAGTTTGGTCAAGATATCTTTTCATACAACAACTTAATTTTCGACCGATCGTTCCTATGGCAGCTATATGATATAGTGGTCCGATCTTAATAGGATTTTGCATATATATGAGGAGCATAGTAAAACTAATAAATGTTGCGTTTGGTCAAGATATCTTGATAAACAAACTTTTTTTTCATACAACAACTTAATTTTCGACCGATCGTTCCTATGGCAGCTCTATGATATAGTGGTCCGATCTTAATAGGACTTTGCATTTATATGTGGAGCATAGTAAAACTAATAAATGCGTTTGGTCAAGATATCTTGATAAACAAACTATTTTTTCATACAACATCTTAACTTTCGACCGATCGTTCCTATGGCAGCTATATGATATAGTGGTCCGATCTTAATAGGACTTTGCACATATATGAGGAGCATAGTAAAACTAATAAATGCAGAGTTTGGTCAAGATATCTTGATAAACAAACTTTTTTTTCATACAACAACTTAATTTTCGACCGATCGTTCCTATGGCAGCTATATGATATAGTGGTCCGATCTTTATAGGATTTTGCATATGTATGAGGAGCATAGTAAAACTAATAAATGTTGCGTTTGGTCAAGATATCTTGATAAACAAACTTTTTTTTCATACAACAACTTAATTTTCGACCGATCGTTCCTATGGCAGCTATATGATATAGTGGTCCGATCTTAATAGGATTTTGCATATATTTGAGGAGCATAGTAAAAATAATAAATGCCGAGTTTGTTCAAGATATCTTGATAAACAAAATTTCTTTTCATACAACATCTTAACTTTCGACCGATCATTCCTATGGCAGCTATATGATATAGTGGTCCGATCTTAATAGGACTTTGCATATATATGAGGAGCATAGTAAAACAATTTAATGCCGAGTTTGGTCAAGATATCTTGATAAACAAACTACTTTTCATACAACAACTTAATTTTCGACCGATCGTTCCTATAGCAGCTATATGATATAGTGGTCCGATCTTAATAATATTTTGCATATGTATGAGGAGCACAGTAAAACTAATAAATGTTGCGTTTGGTCAAGAAATCTTGATAAACAAACTTTTTTTCATACAACAATTTAATTTTCGACCGATCGTTCCTATGGCAGCTATATGATATAGTGGTCCGATCTTAATAGGACTTTGCATATGTATAAGGAGCATAGTAAAACTAATAAATGCCGAGTTTGTTCAAGATATCTTGATAAACAAAATTTCTTTTCATACAACATCTTAACTTTCGACCGATCATTCCTATGGCAGCTATATGATATAGTGGTCCGATCTTAATAGGACTTTGCATATATATGAGGAGCATAGTAAAACTAATAAATGTAGTTTGGTCAAGATATCTTGATAAACAAACTTTTTATTCATACAACAACTTAATTTTCGACCGATCGTTCCTATGGCAGCTCTATGATATAGTGGTCCGATCTTAATAGGACTTTGCATATGTATGAGGAGCATAGTAAAACTAATAAATGCAGTTTGGTCAAGATATCTTGATAAACAAACTTTTTTTTCATACAACAACTTAATTTTCGACCGATCGTTCCTATGGCAGCTATATGATATAGTGGTCCGATCTTAATAGGATTTTGCATATATATGAGGAGCATAGTAAAACTAATAAATGCAGAGTTTGGTCAAGATATCTTGATAAACAAAATTTCTTGTCATACAACATCTTAACTTTCGACCGATCATTCCTATGGCAGCTATATGATATAGTGGTCCGATCTTAATAGGACTTTGCACATATATGAGGAGCATAGTAAAACTAATAAATGCCGAGTTTGGTCAAGATATCTTGATAAACAAACTTTTTTTTCATACAACAACTTAATTTTCGACCGATCGTTCCTATGGCAGCTATATGATATAGTGGTCCGATCTTAATAGGATTTTGCATATGTATGAGGAGCGTAGTAAAACTAATAAATGCAGTTTGGTCAAGATATCTTGATAAACAAACTTTTTTTTCATACAACAACTTAATTTTCGACCGATCGTTCCTATGGCAGCTATATGATACAGTGGTCCGATCTTAATAGGACTTTGCATATATATGAGGAGCATAGTAAAACTAATAAATGCCGAGTTTGGTCAATATATCTTGATAAACAAACTTTTTTTTCATACAACAACTTAATATTCGACCGATCGTTCCTATGGCAGCTCTATGATATAGTGGTCCGATCTTAATAGGACTTTGCATTTATATGTGGAGCATAGTAAAACTAATAAATGCGTTTGGTCAAGATATCTTGATAAACAAACTATTTTTTCATACAACATCTTAACTTTCGACCGATCATTCCTATGGCAGCTATATGATATAGTGGTCCGATCTTAATAGGACTTTGCACATATATGAGGAGCATAGTAAAACTAATAAATGCCGAGTTTGGTCAAGATATCTTGATAAACAAACTTTTTTTTCATACAACAACTTAATTTTCGACCGATCGTTCCTATGGCAGCTATATGATATAGTGGTCCGATCTTAATAGGATTTTGCATATGTATGAGGAGCATAGTAAAACTAATAAATGTTGCGTTTGGTCAAGATATCTTGATAAACAAACTTTTTTTTCATACAACAACTTAATTTTCGACCGATCGTTCCTATGGCAGCTATATGATATAGTGGTCCGATCTTAATAGGATTTTGCATATATTTGAGGAGCATAGTAAAACTAATAAATGCCGAGTTTGTTCAAGATATCTTGATAAACAAAATTTTTTTTCATACAAAATCTTAACTTTCGACCGATCATTCCTATGGCAGCTATATGATATAGTGGTCCGATCTTAATAGGACTTTGCATATATATGAGGAGCATAGTAAAACAAATTAATGCCGAGTTTGGTCAAGATATCTTGATAAACAAACTACTTTTCATACAACAACTTAATTTTCGACCGATCGTTCCTATAGCAGCTATATGATATAGTGGTCCGATCTTAATAATATTTTGCATATGTATGAGGAGCACAGTAAAACTAATAAATGTTGCGTTTGGTCAAGAAATCTTGATAAACAAACTTTTTTTCATACAACAATTTAATTTTCGACCGATCGTTCCTATGGCAGCTATATGATATAGTGGTCCGATCTTAATAGGACTTTGCATATGTATAAGGAGCATAGTAAAACTAATAAATGCCGAGTTTGTTCAAGATATCTTGATAAACAAAATTTCTTTTCATACAACATCTTAACTTTCGACCGATCATTCCTATGGCAGCTATATGATATAGTGGTCCGATCTTAATAGGACTTTGCATATATATGAGGAGCATAGTAAAACTAATAAATGTAGTTTGGTCAAGATATCTTGATAAACAAACTTTTTATTCATACAACAACTTAATTTTCGACCGATCGTTCCTATGGCAGCTCTATGATATAGTGGTCCGATCTTAATAGGACTTTGCATATATATGAGGAGCATAGTAAAACTAATAAATGCCGAGTTTGGTCAAGATATCTTGATAAACAAACTTTTTTTCATACAACAACTTAATTTTCGACCGATCGTTCCTATGGCAGCTATATGATATAGTGGTCCGATCTTAATAGGATTTTGCATATATATGAGGAGCATAGTAAAACTAATAAATGCAGAGTTTGGTCAAGATATCTTGATAAACAAACTTTTTTTTCATACAACAACTTAATTTTCGACCGATCGTTCCTATGGCAGCTATATGATATAGTGGTCCGATCTTAATAGGACTTTGCATATATATGAGGAGCATAGTAAAACTAATAAATGCCGAGTTTGGTCAAGATATCTTGATAAACAAACTTTTTTTTCATACAACAACTTAATTTTCGACCGATCGTTCCTATGGCAGCTATATGATATAGTGGTCCGATCTTAATAGGATTTTGCATATATATGAGGAGCATAGTAAAACTAATAAACGTTGCAGTTTGGTCAAGATATCTTGATAAACAAAACTTTTTTTCATACAACAACTTAATTTTCGACCGATCGTTCCTATGGCAGCTATATGATATAGTGGTCCGATCTTAATAGGACTTTGCATATATATGAGGAGCATAGTAAAACTAATAAATGCCGAGTTTGGTCAAGATATCTTGATAAACAAACTTTTTTTTCATACAACAACTTAATTTTCGACCGATCGTTCCTATGGCAGCTATATGATATAGTGGTCCGATCTTAATAGGATTTTGCATATATATGAGGAGCATAGTAAAACTAATAAATGTTGCGTTTGGTCAAGATATCTTGATAAACAAACTTTTTTTTCATACAACAACTTAATTTTCGACCGATCGTTCCTATGGCAGCTCTATGATATAGTGGTCCGATCTTAATAGGACTTTGCATTTATATGTGGAGCATAGTAAAACTAATAAATGCGTTTGGTCAAGATATCTTGATAAACAAACTATTTTTTCATACAACATCTTAACTTTCGACCGATCGTTCCTATGGCAGCTATATGATATAGTGGTCCGATCTTAATAGGACTTTGCACATATATGAGGAGCATAGTAAAACTAATAAATGCCGAGTTTGGTCAAGATATCTTGATAAACAAACTTTTTTTTCATACAACAACTTAATTTTCGACCGATCGTTCCTATGGCAGCTATATGATATAGTGGTCCGATCTTAATAGGATTTTGCATATGTATGAGGAGCATAGTAAAACTAATAAATGTTGCGTTTGGTCAAGATATCTTGATAAACAAACTTTTTTTCATACAACAATTTAATTTTCGACCGATCGATCCAATGGCAGCTATATGATATAGTGGTCCGATCTTAATAGGATTTTGCATATATTTGAGGAGCATAGTAAAACTAATAAATGCCGAGTTTGTTCAAGATATCTTGATAAACAAAATTTCTTTTCATACAACATCTTAACTTTCGACCGATCATTCCTATGGCAGCTATATGATATAGTGGTCCGATCTTAATAGGACTTTGCATATATATGAGGAGCATAGTAAAACAAATTAATGCCGAGTTTGGTCAAGATATCTTGATAAACAAACTACTTTTCATACAACAACTTAATTTTCGACCGATCGTTCCTATAGCAGCTATATGATATAGTGGTCCGATCTTAATAATATTTTGCATATGTATGAGGAGCACAGTAAAACTAATAAATGTTGCGTTTGGTCAAGAAATCTTGATAAACAAACTTTTTTTCATACAACAATTTAATTTTCGACCGATCGTTCCTATGGCAGCTATATGATATAGTGGTCCGATCTTAATAGGACTTTGCATATGTATAAGGAGCATAGTAAAACTAATAAATGCCGAGTTTGTTCAAGATATCTTGATAAACAAAATTTCTTTTCATACAACATCTTAACTTTCGACCGATCATTCCTATGGCAGCTATATGATATAGTGGTCCGATCTTAATAGGACTTTGCATATATATGAGGAGCATAGTAAAACTAATAAATGTAGTTTGGTCAAGATATCTTGATAAACAAACTTTTTATTCATACAACAACTTAATTTTCGACCGATCGTTCCTATGGCAGCTCTATGATATAGTGGTCCGATCTTAATAGGACTTTGCATATGTATGAGGAGCATAGTAAAACTAATAAATGCAGTTTGGTCAAGATATCTTGATAAACAAACTTTTTTTTCATACAACAACTTAATTTTCGACCGATCGTTCCTATGGCAGCTATATGATATAGTGGTCCGATCTTAATAGGATTTTGCATATATATGAGGAGCATAGTAAAACTAATAAATGCAGAGTTTGGTCAAGATATCTTGATAAACAAAATTTCTTGTCATACAACATCTTAACTTTCGACCGATCATTCCTATGGCAGCTATATGATATAGTGGTCCGATCTTAATAGGACTTTGCACATATATGAGGAGCATAGTAAAACTAATAAATGCCGAGTTTGGTCAAGATATCTTGATAAACAAACTTTTTTTTCATACAACAACTTAATTTTCGACCGATCGTTCCTATGGCAGCTATATGATATAGTGGTCCGATCTTAATAGGATTTTGCATATGTATGAGGAGCGTAGTAAAACTAATAAATGCAGTTTGGTCAAGATATCTTGATAAACAAACTTTTTTTTCATACAACAACTTAATTTTCGACCGATCGTTCCTATGGCAGCTATATGATACAGTGGTCCGATCTTAATAGGACTTTGCATATATATGAGGAGCATAGTAAAACTAATAAATGCCGAGTTTGGTCAATATATCTTGATAAACAAACTTTTTTTTCATACAACAACTTAATTTTCGACCGATCGTTCCTATGGCAGCTCTATGATATAGTGGTCCGATCTTAATAGGACTTTGCATTTATATGTGGAGCATAGTAAAACTAATAAATGCGTTTGGTCAAGATATCTTGATAAACAAACTTTTTTTCATACAACATCTTAACTTTCGACCGATCATTCCTATGGCAGCTATATGATATAGTGGTCCGATCTTAATAGGACTTTGCACATATATGAGGAGCATAGTAAAACTAATAAATGCCGAGTTTGGTCAAGATATCTTGATAAACAAACTTTTTTTTCATACAACAACTTAATTTTCGACCGATCGTTCCTATGGCAGCTATATGATATAGTGGTCCGATCTTAATAGGATTTTGCATATGTATGAGGAGCATAGTAAAACTAATAAATGTTGCGTTTGGTCAAGATATCTTGATAAACAAACTTTTTTTTCATACAACAACTTAATTTTCGACCGATCGTTCCTATGGCAGCTATATGATATAGTGGTCCGATCTTAATAGGATTTTGCATATATTTGAGGAGCATAGTAAAACTAATAAATGCCGAGTTTGTTCAAGATATCTTGATAAACAAAATTTCTTTTCATACAACATCTTAACTTTCGACCGATCATTCCTATGGCAGCTATATGATATAGTGGTCCGATCTTAATAGGACTTTGCATATATATGAGGAGCATAGTAAAACAAATTAATGCCGAGTTTGGTCAAGATATCTTGATAAACAAACTACTTTTCATACAACAACTTAATTTTCGACCGATCGTTCCTATAGCAGCTATATGATATAGTGGTCCGATCTTAATAATATTTTGCATATGTATGAGGAGCACAGTAAAACTAATAAATGTTGCGTTTGGTCAAGAAATCTTGATAAACAAACTTTTTTCATACAACAATTTAATTTTCGACCGATCGTTCCTATGGCAGCTATATGATATAGTGGTCCGATCTTAATAGGACTTTGCATATGTATAAGGAGCATAGTAAAACTAATAAATGCCGAGTTTGTTCAAGATATCTTGATAAACAAAATTTCTTTTCATACAACATCTTAACTTTCGACCGATCATTCCTATGGCAGCTATATGATATAGTGGTCCGATCTTAATAGGACTTTGCATATATATGAGGAGCATAGTAAAACTAATAAATGTAGTTTGGTCAAGATATCTTGATAAACAAACTTTTTATTCATACAACAACTTAATTTTCGACCGATCGTTCCTATGGCAGCTCTATGATATAGTGGTCCGATCTTAATAGGACTTTGCATATGTATGAGGAGCATAGTAAAACTAATAAATGCAGTTTGGTCAAGATATCTTGATAAACAAACTTTTTTTTCATACAACAACTTAATTTTCGACCGATCGTTCCTATGGCAGCTATATGATATAGTGGTCCGATCTTAATAGGATTTTGCATATATATGAGGAGCATAGTAAAACTAATAAATGCAGAGTTTGGTCAAGATATCTTGATAAACAAAATTTCTTGTCATACAACATCTTAACTTTCGACCGATCATTCCTATGGCAGCTATATGATATAGTGGTCCGATCTTAATAGGACTTTGCATATATATGAGGAGCATAGTAAAACTAATAAATGCCGAGTTTGGTCAAGATATCTTGATAAACAAACTTTTTTTCATACAACAACTTAATTTTCGACCGATCGTTCCTATGGCAGCTATATGATATAGTGGTCCGATCTTAATAGGATTTTGCATATGTATGAGGAGCATAGTAAAACTAATAAATGCAGTTTGGTCAAGATATCTTGATAAACAAACTTTTTTTTCATACAACAACTTAATTTTCGACCGATCGTTCCTATGGCAGCTATATGATATAGTGGTCCGATCTTAATAGGACTTTGCATATATATGAGGAGCATAGTAAAACTAATAAATGCCGAGTTTGGTCAAGATATCTTGATAAACAAACTTTTTTTCATACAACAACTTAATTTTCGACCGATCGTTCCTATGGCAGCTATATGATATAGTGGTCCGATCTTAATAGGATTTTGCATATGTATGAGGAGCATAGTAAAACTAATAAATGCGAGTTTGGTCAAGATATCTTGATAAACAAACTTTTTTTCATACAACAACTTAATTTTCGACCGATCGTTCCTATGGCAGCTATATGATATAGTGGTCCGATCTTAATAGGACTTTGCATATATATGAGGAGCATAGTAAAACTAATAAATGCCGGTTTGGTCAAGATATCTTGATAAACAAACTTTTTTTCATACAACATCTTAACTTTCGACCGATCATTCCTATGGCAGCTATATGATATAGTGGTCCGATCTTAATAGGACTTTGCATATATATGAGGAGCATAGTAAAACTAATAAATGCCGAGTTTGGTCAAGATATCTTGATAAACAAACTTTTTTTTCATACAACAACTTAATTTTCGACCGATCGTTCCTATGGCAGCTCTATGATATAGTGGTCCGATCTTAATAGGACTTTGCATATGTATGAGGAGCATAGTAAAACTAATAAATGCGAGTTTGGTCAAGATATCTTGATAAACAAACTTTTTTTCATACAACAACTTAATTTTCGACCGATCGTTCCTATGGCAGCTATATGATATAGTGGTCCGATCTTAATAGGATTTTGCATATATATGAGGAGCATAGTAAAACTAATAAATGCAGAGTTTGGTCAAGATATCTTGATAAACAAAATTTCTTGTCATACAACATCTTAACTTTCGACCGATCATTCCTATGGCAGCTATATGATATAGTGGTCCGATCTTAATAGGACTTTGCATATATATGAGGAGCATAGTAAAACTAATAAATGCCGAGTTTGGTCAAGATATCTTGATAAACAAACTTTTTTTTCATACAACAACTTAATTTTCGACCGATCGTTCCTATGGCAGCTATATGATATAGTGGTCCGATCTTAATAGGACTTTGCATATGTATGAGGAGCATAGTAAAACTAATAAATGCAGTTTGGTCAAGATATCTTGATAAACAAACTTTTTTTTCATACAACAACTTAATTTTCGACCGATCGTTCCTATGGCAGCTATATGATATAGTGGTCCGATCTTAATAGGACTTTGCATATATATGAGGAGCATAGTAAAACTAATAAATGCCGAGTTTGGTCAAGATATCTTGATAAACAAACTTTTTTTCATACAACAACTTAATTTTCGACCGATCGTTCCTATGGCAGCTATATGATATAGTGGTCCGATCTTAATAGGACTTTGCATATATATGAGGAGCATAGTAAAACTAATAAATGCAGTTTGGTCAAGATATCTTGATAAACAAACTTTTTTTTCATACAACAACTTAATTTTCGACCGATCGTTCCTATGGCAGCTCTATGATATAGTGGTCCGATCTTAATAGGACTTTGCATTTATATGAGGAGCATAGTAAAACTAATAAATGCCGAGTTTGGTCAAGATATCTTGATAAACAAACTATTTTTTCATACAACATCTTAACTTTCGACCGATCATTCCTATGGCAGCTATATGATATAGTGGTCCGATCTTAATAGGACTTTGCACATATATGAGGAGCATAGTAAAACTAATAAATGCCGAGTTTGGTCAAGATATCTTGATAAACAAACTTTTTTTTCATACAACAACTTAATTTTCGACCGATCGTTCCTATGGCAGCTATATGATATAGTGGTCCGATCTTAATAGGATTTTGCATATGTATGAGGAGCATAGTAAAACTAATAAATGTTGCGTTTGGTCAAGATATCTTGATAAACAAACTTTTTTTTCATACAACAACTTAATTTTCGACCGATCGTTCCTATGGCAGCTATATGATATAGTGGTCCGATCTTAATAGGATTTTGCATATATTTGAGGAGCATAGTAAAACTAATAAATGCCGAGTTTGTTCAAGATATCTTGATAAACAAAATTTCTTTTCATACAACATCTTAACTTTCGACCGATCATTCCTATGGCAGCTATATGATATAGTGGTCCGATCTTAATAGGACTTTGCATATATATGAGGAGCATAGTAAAACAAATTAATGCCGAGTTTGGTCAAGATATCTTGATAAACAAACTACTTTTCATACAACAACTTAATTTTCGACCGATCGTTCCTATAGCAGCTATATGATATAGTGGTCCGATCTTAATAATATTTTGCATATGTATGAGGAGCACAGTAAAACTAATAAATGTTGCGTTTGGTCAAGAAATCTTGATAAACAAACTTTTTTCATACAACAATTTAATTTTCGACCGATCGTTCCTATGGCAGCTATATGATATAGTGGTCCGATCTTAATAGGACTTTGCATATGTATAAGGAGCATAGTAAAACTAATAAATGCCGAGTTTGTTCAAGATATCTTGATAAACAAACTTTTTTTTCATACAACATCTTAACTTTCGACCGATCGTTCCTATGGCAGCTATATGATATAGTGGTCCGATCTTAATAGGACTTTGCATATATATGAGGAGCATAGTAAAACTAATAAATGTAGTTTGGTCAAGATATCTTGATAAACAAACTTTTTATTCATACAACAACTTAATTTTCGACCGATCGTTCCTATGGCAGCTCTATGATATAGTGGTCCGATCTTAATAGGACTTTGCATATGTATGAGGAGCATAGTAAAACTAATAAATGCAGTTTGGTCAAGATATCTTGATAAACAAACTTTTTTTTCATACAACAACTTAATTTTCGACCGATCGTTCCTATGGCAGCTATATGATATAGTGGTCCGATCTTAATAGGATTTTGCATATATATGAGGAGCATAGTAAAACTAATAAATGCAGAGTTTGGTCAAGATATCTTGATAAACAAAATTTCTTGTCATACAACATCTTAACTTTCGACCGATCATTCCTATGGCAGCTATATGATATAGTGGTCCGATCTTAATAGGACTTTGCACATATATGAGGAGCATAGTAAAACTAATAAATGCCGAGTTTGGTCAAGATATCTTGATAAACAAACTTTTTTTTCATACAACAACTTAATTTTCGACCGATCGTTCCTATGGCAGCTATATGATATAGTGGTCCGATCTTAATAGGATTTTGCATATGTATGAGGAGCGTAGTAAAACTAATAAATGAAGTTTGGTCAAGATATCTTGATAAACAAACTTTTTTTTCATACAACAACTTAATTTTCGACCGATCGTTCCTATGGCAGCTATATGATATAGTGGTCCGATCTTAATAGGACTTTGCATATATATGAGGAGCATAGTAAAACTAATAAATGCCGAGTTTGGTCAATATATCTTGATAAACAAACTTTTTTTTCATACAACAACTTAATTTTCGACCGATCGTTCCTATGGCAGCTCTATGATATAGTGGTCCGATCTTAATAGGACTTTGCATTTATATGTGGAGCATAGTAAAACTAATAAATGCGTTTGGTCAAGATATCTTGATAAACAAACTATTTTTTCATACAACATCTTAACTTTCGACCGATCATTCCTATGGCAGCTATATGATATAGTGGTCCGATCTTAATAGGACTTTGCACATATATGAGGAGCACAGTAAAACTAATAAATGCCGAGTTTGGTCAAGATATCTTGATAAACAAACTTTTTTTTCATACAACAACTTAATTTTCGACCGATCGTTCCTATGGCAGCTATATGATATAGTGGTCCGATCTTAATAGGATTTTGCATATGTATGAGGAGCATAGTAAAACTAATAAATGTTGCGTTTGGTCAACATATCTTGATAAACAAACTTTTTTTTCATACAACAACTAAATTTTCGACCGATCGTTCCTATGGCAGCTATATGATATAGTGGTCCGATCTTAATAGGATTTTGCATATATTTGAGGAGCATAGTAAAACTAATAAATGCCGAGTTTGTTCAAGATATCTTGATAAACAAAATTTCTTTTCATACAACATCTTAACTTTCGACCGATCATTCCTATGGCAGCTATATGATATAGTGGTCCGATCTTAATAGGACTTTGCATATATATGAGGAGCATAGTAAAACAAATTAATGCCGAGTTTGGTCAAGATATCTTGATAAACAAACTACTTTTCATACAACAACTTAATTTTTGACCGATCGTTCCTATAGCAGCTATATGATATAGTGGTCCGATCTTAATAATATTTTGCATATGTATGAGGAGCACAGTAAAACTAATAAATGTTGCGTTTTGTCAAGAAATCTTGATAAACAAACTTTTTTTCATACAACAATTTAATTTTCGACCGATCGTTCCTATGGCAGCTATATGATATAGTGGTCCGATCTTAATAGGACTTTGCATATGTATAAGGAGCATAGTAAAACTAATAAATGCCGAGTTTGTTCAAGATATCTTGATAAACAAAATTTCTTTTCATACAACATCTTAACTTTCGACCGATCATTCCTATGGCAGCTATATGATATAGTGGTCCGATCTTAATAGGACTTTGCATATATATGAGGAGCATAGTAAAACTAATAAATGTAGTTTGGTCAAGATATCTTGATAAACAAACTTTTTATTCATACAACAACTTAATTTTCGACCGATCGTTCCTATGGCAGCTCTATGATATAGTGGTCCGATCTTAATAGGACTTTGCATATGTATGAGGAGCATAGTAAAACTAATAAATGCAGTTTGGTCAAGATATCTTGATAAACAAACTTTTTTTTCATACAACAACTTAATTTTCGACCGATCGTTCCTATGGCAGCTATATGATATAGTGGTCCGATCTTAATAGGATTTTGCATATATATGAGGAGCATAGTAAAACTAATAAATGCAGAGTTTGGTCAAGATATCTTGATAAACAAAATTTCTTGTCATACAACATCTTAACTTTCGACCGATCATTCCTATGGCAGCTATATGATATAGTGGTCCGATCTTAATAGGACTTTGCACATATATGAGGAGCATAGTAAAACTAATAAATGCCGAGTTTGGTCAAGATATCTTGATAAACAAACTTTTTTTTCATACAACAACTTAATTTTCGACCGATCGTTCCTATGGCAGCTATATGATATAGTGGTCCGATCTTAATAGGATTTTGCATATGTATGAGGAGCGTAGTAAAACTAATAAATGCAGTTTGGTCAAGATATCTTGATAAACAAACTTTTTTTTCATACAACAACTTAATTTTCGACCGATCGTTCCTATGGCAGCTATATGATACAGTGGTCCGATCTTAATAGGACTTTGCATATATATGAGGAGCATAGTAAAACTAATAAATGCCGAGTTTGGTCAATATATCTTGATAAACAAACTTTTTTTTCATACAACAACTTAATTTTCGACCGATCGTTCCTATAGCAGCTATATGACATAGTGGTCCGATCCTCATAGGATTTTGCATATATATGAGGAGCACAGTAAAACTAATAAATGCAGAGTTTGGTCAAGATATCTTGATAAACAAACTTATTTTTCATACAACAACTTAATTTTCGACCGATCGTTCCTATGGTAGCTATATGATATAGTGGTCCGATCTTAATAGGACTTTGCATATATATGAGGAGCATAGTAAAACTAATAAATGCCGAGTTTGTTCAAGATATCTTGATAAGCAAACTTTTTTTTCATACAACAACTTAATTTTCGACCGATCGTTCCTATGGCAGCTATATGATATAGTGGTCCGATCTTAATAGGATTTTGCATATATATGAGGAGCATAGTAAAACTAATAAATGCAGAGTTTGGTCAAGATATCTTGATAAACAAAATTTCTTGTCATACAACATCTTAACTTTCGACCGATCATTCCTATGGCAGCTATATGATATAGTGGTCCGATCTTAATAGGACTTTGCACATATATGAGGAGCATAGTAAAACTAATAAATGCCGAGTTTGGTCAAGATATCTTGATAAACAAAATTTCTTTTCATACAACATCTTAACTTTCGACCGATCATTCCTATGGCAGCTATATGATATAGTGGTCCGATCTTAATAAGAATTTGCATATATATGAGGAGCATAGTGAAACTAATAAATGTTGCGTTTGGTCAAGATATCTTGATAAACAAACTTTTTTTTCATACAACAACTTAATTTTCGACTGATCGTTCCTATGGCAGCTCTATGATATAGTGGTCCGATCTTAATAGGACTTTGCATATATATGAGGAGCATAGTAAAACTAATAAATGCCGAGTTTGGTCAAGATATCTTGATAAACAAACTTTTTTTTCATACAACAACTTAAATTTCGACCGATCATTCCTATGGCAGCTATATGATATAGTGGTCCGATCTTAATAGGACTTTGCATATATATGAGGAGCATAGTAAAACTAATAAATGCAGTTTGGTCAAGATATCTTGATAAACAAACTTTTTTTTCATACAACAACTTAATTTTCGACCGATCGTTCCTATGGCAGCTATATGATATAGTGGTCCGATCTTAATAAGATTTTGCATATATATGAGGAGCATAGTAAAACTAATAAATGCCGAGTTTGGTCAAGATATCTTGATAAACAAAATTTCTTTTCATACAACATCTTAACTTTCGACCGATCATTCCTATGGCAGCTATTTGATATAGTGGTCTGATCTTAATAGGACTTTGCATATATATGAGGAGCATAGTAAAACTAATAAATGCGGAGTATGGTCAAGATATCTTGATAAACACATTTTTTTTTTCATACAACAACTTAATTTTCGACCGATCGTTCCTATGGCAGCTATATTATATAGTGGTCCGATCTTAATAGGATTTTGCATATATATGAGGAGCATAGTAAAACTAATAAATGCCGAGTTTGGTCAAGATATCTTGATAAACAAACTATTTTTCATACAACAACTTAATTTTCGACCGATCGTTCCTATGGCAGCTATATGATATAGTGGTCCGATCTTAATAGGATTTTGTCTATATATGAAGAGGATTTTGTAAACTAAATACCGAGTTTGGACAAGATATCTTGATAAACAAACTTTTTTCATACAACAACTTAATTTTCGACCGATCGTTCCTATGGCAGCTATATGATATAGTGGTCCGATCTTAATAGGATTTTGCATATGTATGAGGAGCATAGTAAAACTAATAAATGCCGAGTTTGGTCAAGATTTCTTGATTAACAAAACTTTTTTTCATACAACAATTTAATTTTCGACCGATCGTTCCTATGGCAGCTCTATGATATAGTGGTCCGATCATAATAGGACTTTGCATATATATGAGGAGCATAGTAAATCGAATAAATGCAGTTTGGTCAAGTTATCTTGATAAACAAACTTTTTTTTCATACAACAACTTAATTTTCGACCGATCGTTCCTATGGCAGCTATATGTTATAGTATTCCGATCTTAATAGGATTTTGCATATATATGAGGAGCATAGTAAAACTAATAAACGTTGCGTTTGGTCAAGATATCTTAATAAACAAAATTTCTTTTCATACAACATCTTAACTTTCGACCGATCATTCCTATGGCAGCTATATGATATAGTGGTCCGATCTTAATAGGATTTTGCATATATATGAGGAGCATAGTAAAACTAATCAATGTTGCGTTTGGTCAAGATATCTTGATAAACAAACTTTTTTTTCATACAACAACTTAATTTTCGACCGATCGTTCCTATGGCAGCTCTATGATATAGTGGTCCGATCTTAATAGGACTTTGCATTTATATGTGGAGCATAGTAAAACTAATAAATGCGTTTGGTCAAGATATCTTGATAAACAAACTATTTTTTCATACAACAACTTAATTTTCGACCGATCGTTCCTATGGCAGCTATATTATATAGTGGTCCGATCTTAATAGGATTTTGCATATATATGAGGAGCATAGTAAAACTAATAAATGCCGAGTTTGGTCAAGATATCTTGATAAACAAACTACTTTTCATACAACAACTTAATTTTCGACCGATCGTTCCTATGGCAGCTATATGATATAGTGGTCCGATCTTAATAGGATTTTGCATATGTATATATGAGGACAATAGTAAAACTAATAAATGTTGCGTTTGGTCAAGATATCTTGATAAACAAACTTTTTTTTCATACAACAACTTAATTTTCGACTGATCGTTCCTATGGCAGCTCTATGATATAGTGGTCCGATCTTAATAGGACTTTGCATACATATGAGGAGCCTAGTAAAACTAATAAATGCCGAGTTTGGTCAAGATATCTTGATAAACAAACTTTTTTTTCATACAACAACTTAATTTTCGACCGATCGTTCCTATGGCAGCTATATGATATAGTGGTCCGATCTTAATAGGATTTTGTCTATATATGAAGAGGATTTTGTCTAAATACCGAGTTTGGACAAGATATCTTGATAAACAAACTTTTTTCATACAACAACTTAATTTTCGACCGATCGTTCCTATGGCAGCTATATGATATAGTGGTCCGATCTTAATAGGATTTTGCATATGTATGAGGAGCATAGTAAAACTAATAAATGCCGAGTTTGGTCAAGATTTCTTGATTAACAAAACTTTTTTTCATACAACAATTTAATTTTCGACCGATCGTTCCTATGGCAGCTCTATGATATAGTGGTCCGATCATAATAGGACTTTGCATATATATGAGGAGCATAGTAAATCGAATAAATGCAGTTTGGTCAAGTTATCTTGATAAACAAACTTTTTTTTCATACAACAACTTAATTTTCGACCGATCGTTCCTATGGCAGCTATATGTTATAGTATTCCGATCTTAATAGGATTTTGCATATATATGAGGAGCATAGTAAAACTAATAAACGTTGCGTTTGGTCAAGATATCTTAATAAACAAAATTTCTTTTCATACAACATCTTAACTTTCGACCGATCATTCCTATGGCAGCTATATGATATAGTGGTCCGATCTTAATAGGATTTTGCATATATATGAGGAGCATAGTAAAACTAATCAATGTTGCGTTTGGTCAAGATATCTTGATAAACAAACTTTTTTTTCATACAACAACTTAATTTTCGACCGATCGTTCCTATGGCAGCTCTATGATATAGTGGTCCGATCTTAATAGGACTTTGCATTTATATGTGGAGCATAGTAAAACTAATAAATGCGTTTGGTCAAGATATCTTGATAAACAAACTATTTTTTCATACAACAACTTAATTTTCGACCGATCGTTCCTATGGCAGCTATATGATATAGTGGTCCGATCTTAATAATATTTTGCATATGTATGAGGAGCATAGTAAAACTAATAAATGTTGCGTTTGGTCAAGAAATCTTGATAAACAAACTTTTTTTCATACAACAATTTAATTTTCGACTGATCGTTCCTATGGCAGCTATATGATATAGTGGTCCGATCTTAATAGGACTTTGCATATGTATAAGGAGCATAGTAAAACTAATAAATGCCGAGTTTGTTCAAGATATCTTGATAAACAAACTTTTTTTTCATACAACAACTTAATTTTCGACCGATCGTTCCTATGGCAGCTATATGATATAGTGGTCCGATCTTAATAGGATTTTGCATATATATGAGGAGCATAGTAAAACCAATAAATGTTGCGTTTGGTCATGATATCTTGATAAACAAAATTTTTTCATACAACAACTTAATTTTCGACCGATCATTCCTATGGCAGCTATATGATATAGTGGTCCGATCTTAATAGGACTTTGCATATATATGAGGAGCATAGTAAAACTAATAAATGCCGAGTTTGGTCAAGATATCTTGATAAACAAACTTTTTTTTCATACAACAACTTAATTTTCGACCGATCGTTCCTATGGCAGCTATATGATATAGTGGTCCGATCTTAATAGGATTTTGCATATGTATGAGGAGCATAGTAAAACTAATAAATGCAGTTTGGTCAAGATATCTTGATAAACAAACTTTTTTTTCATACATCTTTACTTTCGACCGATCATTCCTATGGCAGCTATATGATACAGTGGTCCGAACTTAATAGGACTTTGCATATATATGAGGAGCATAGTAAAACTAATATATGTTGCGTTTGGTCAAGATATCTTGATAAACAAACTTTTTTTCATACAACATCTTAACTTTCGACCGATCATTCCTATGGCAGCTATATGATATAGTGGTCCGATCTTAATAGGACTTTGCATATATATGAGGAGCATAGTAAAACTAATAAATGCCGAGTTTGGTCAAGATATCTTGATAAACAAACTACTTTTCATACAACAACTTAATTTTCGACCGATCGTTCCTATGGCAGCTATATGATATAGTGGTCCGATCTTAATAGGACTTTGCATATATATGAGGAGCATAGTAAAACTAATAAATGTTGCGTTTGGTCATGATATCTTGATAAACAAACTTTTTTTTCATACAACAACTTAATTTTCGCCCGATCGTTCCTATGGCAGCTCTATGATATAGTGGTCCGATCTTAATAGGACTTTGCATTTATATGTGGAGCATAGTAAAACTAATAAATGCGTTTGGTCAATATATCTTGATAAACAAACTTTTTTTTCATAGAACAACTTAATTTTCGACCGATCGTTCCTATGGCAGCTATATGATATAGTGGTCCGATCTTAATAAAATTTTGCATATGTATGAGGAGCATAGTAAAACTAATAAATGTTGCGTTTGGTCAAGAAATCTTGATAAACAAACTTTTTTTCATACAACAATTTAATTTTCGACCGATCGTTCCTATGGCAGCTATATGATATAGTGGTCCGATCTTAATAGGACTTTGCATATATATGAGGAGCATAGCAAAACTAATAAATGCCGAGTTTGGTCAAGATATCTTGATAAACAAACTTTTTTTTCATACAACAACTTAATTTTCGACCGATCGTTCCTATGGCAGCTATATGATATAGTGGTCCGATCTTAATAGGATTTTGTCTATATATGAGGAGGATTTTGTCTATATACCGAGTTTGGACAAGATATCTTGATAAACAAACTTTTTTCATACAACAACTTAATTTTCGACCGATCGTTCCTATGGCAGCTATATGATATAGTGGTCCGATCTTAATAGGACTTTGCATATATATGAGGAGCATAGCAAAACTAATAAATGTTGCGTTTGGTCAAGATATCTTGATAAACAAACTTTTTTTTCATACAACAACTTAATTTTCGACTGATCGTTCCTGTTGCAGCTCTATGATATAGTGGTCCGATCTTAATAGGACTTTGCATATATATGAGGAGCATAGTAAAACTAATAAATGCCGAGTTTGGTCAAGATATCTTGATAAACAAACTTTTTTTTCATACAACAACTTAATTTTCGACCGATCGTTCCTATGGCAGCTATATGATATAGTGGTCCGATCTTAATAGGATTTTGCATATGTATGAGGAGCATAGTAAAACCAATAAATGTTGCGTTTGGTCATGATATCTTGATAAACAAACTTTTTTTTCATACAACAACTTAATTTTCGCCCGATCGTTCCTATGGCAGCTATATGATATAGTGGTCCGATCTTAATAGGACTTTGCCTATATATGAAGAGCATAGTGAAACTAATAAATGTTGCGTTTGGTCAAGATATCTTGATAAACAAACTTTTTTTTCATACAACAACTTAATTTTCGACCGATCGTTCCTATGGCAGCTATATGATATAGTGGTCCGATCTTAATAATATTTTGCATATGTATGAGGAGCATAGTAAAACTAATAAATGTTGCGTTTGGTCAAGAAATCTGATAAACAAACTTTTTCTACAACAATTTAATTTTCGACCGATCGTTCCTATGGCAGTATATGATATAGTGGTCCGATCTTAATAGGACTTTGTAAAGCATAGTAAAACTAATAAATGCCGAGTTTGGTCAAGATATCTTGATAAACAAAATTTTTTTTCATACAACATCTTAACTTTCGACCGATCATTCCTATGGCAGCTATATGATATAGTGGTCCGATCTTAATAGGACTTTGCATATATATGAGGAGCATAGTAAAACTAATAAATGCCGAGTTTGGTCAAGATATCTTGATAAACAAACTTTTTTTTCATACAACAACTTAATTTTCGACCGATCGTTCCTATGGCAGCTATATGATATAGTGGTCCGATCTTAATAGGATTTTGCATATGTATGAGGAGCATAGTAAAACTAATAAATGCAGTTTGGTCAAGATATCTTGATTAACAAACTTTTTTTTCATACATCTTTACTTTCGACCGATCATTCCTATGGCAGCTATATGATACAGTGGTCCGAACTTAATAGGACTTTGCATATATATGAGGAGCATAGTAAAACTAATATATGTTGCGTTTGGTCAAGATATCTTGATAAACAAACTTTTTTTTCATACAACATCTTAACTTTCGACCGATCATTCCTATGGCAGCTATATGATATAGTGGTCCGATCTTAATAGGACTTTGCATATATATGAGGAGCATAGTAAAACTAATAAATGCCGAGTTTGGTCAAGATATCTTGATAAACAAATTTTTTAAAAAATTTACCGTCGTCCTATGGACTATATTTTGCATAAGTAAGCATGTAAAACTATAAATTTTGTCAAGATATCTTGATTAACAAACTTTTTTTCATACAACAACTTAATTTTCGACCGATCGTTCCTATGGCAGCTATATGATATAGTGGTCCGATCTTAATAGGACTTTGCATATATATGAGGAGCATAGTAAAACTAATAAATGTTGCGTTTGGTCAAGATATCTTGATAAACAAACTTTTTTTTCATACAACAACTTAATTTTCGACCGATCGTTCCTATGGCAGCTATATGATATAGTGGTCCGATCTTAATAGGACTTTGCATATATATGAGGAGCATAGTAAAACTAATAAATGCCGAGTTTGGTCAAGATATCTTGATAAACAAACTTTTTTTCATACAACAACTTAATTTTCGACCGATCGTTCCTATGGCAGCTATATGATATAGTGGTCCGATCTTAATAGGACTTTGCATATATATGAGGAGCATTTAGTAAAACTAATAAATGCTGCGTTTGGTCAAGATATCTTGATAAACAAACTTTTTTCTATACAACAACTTAATTTTCGACCGATCGTTCCTATGGCAGCTATATGATATAGTGGTCCGATCTTAATAGGACTTTGCATATATATGAGGAGCATAGCAAAACTAATAAATGTTGCGTTTGGTCAAGATATCTTGATAAACAAACTTTTTTTTCATAGAACAACTTAATTTTCGACCGATCGTTCCTATGGCAGCTATATGATATAGTGGTCCGATCTTAATAAAATTTTGCATATGTATGAGGAGCATAGTAAAACTAATAAATGTTGCGTTTGGTCAAGAAATCTTGATAAACAAACTTTTTTCATACAACAATTTAATTTTC
>JAEIGF010000084.1:0-32056 GCA_018903485.1 Drosophila littoralis
CTGGTTACGCAGCCAAAACAACTGGAGCGACCTCGCAACTGATAAGAGCAGCATCTTAATTTTATCTTATAATACTCGCTCTGCAAAGCAATTGCCTAAATTTCGCTCTTAAGAATTCAGTTACATAGAGCTGCCGCTCTTCCTTCGCTGTAACGATCGTTTTATTGCCCTAGCTTTTACTTATGCGAAGGCCTCGATGCTGCGCATCGTGTTAGTTATGTTCGTTCGCTTCATGCATTTGGTACGCATCGGCCACTTGCATTACTCAAAATTATAACTAATAATTGTCGCTTCGCTAAAATTGGCACGTACTAATTCGGGTTCGCTTGCCTATATATAAACTATTGTTCTTAAATAATAAGCACAGACCAATTCGGGTCTGCCTGCTTCCTCGTAACTTTAATAAATACAAAACAATTTTGAACACAAGAAATAAATAGTTAATTATTTCTATTTGTGAAAGCTATTGAAAAAGCTCAATAGCGCAACAAAATGGTCCGACTTTTATTCTATGTTCACAACCGTCATAGAAAATCATCCTGATCTAGCAGATATTGAAAAGCTGCAGCATCTTCGATCGTGCTCATTGATCATTGGATCGTGATCATTGGAAATTACAAACGATAATTATGCCATAGCACTTAATTTATTGAAGAAAAGTATTAATAATAGACATTTGGTTTTTCAGGCACACATACTTGAGATATTGGGGCTCAAGAGGGTGGCAGGTGGATCGGCCGTGTCGCTAAGGGAGGTATCCGACCAATCCAACGCACATATTCGCGCGTTAAAGAGCATGGGCAATTCCGAACAAATCGCTGGATGCATCATTGCGCAGATTATTTTACCCAACATCACAAGCCAAATGGGAAGAAAGGCTAGAGGATTCGTCGTTCGTCAACTTAATACCATCGTAGCATATGGCTACGTTTCTGGAGCAGAGATGCAGAACAATGGAAACCATAAATTTTGCTATGGAAAGCTATGCCCCTAGCCATCAGGTGGGAAAAACTAGAGCAATTAACACCAGTAGATAGTCATTTATCGCCACTAACCACGACGCCCCTGTCTGTGTCTTTTGTGACAGCCCTGGTCATAATATATATAATTGTTCTCGATTTGGAAATTTGACCCCTGCATTACGGCTTAGGGAGGCGAAACGAGTTGCATTATGCTTGAATTGCCTAAAGAAAGGCCATCAATTGCGATCATGCTGCTCTGGATGCTGTCGGACCTGCGGGCGAAACATCATTCGCTGCTGCATTTATATAATTCGGTATTTCCGTCTGGTCAGCTGACTGAGCCTGCAAATTCATCGCCGATAGCCTCTTTCGTTAATTCGTCGCCATCTACCTCCACATCTCTTGTTGCCCAGTATTTCAGTAGTGATGCTGTCGTCTTGGCTACGGCTATGATCTTTGTTTAAAATCGCTCCGGCACTTTGATACCTTGTTGTGCCCTTTTGGATTCTGGTTCTCAGCTTCACCTTATAACGTAGCGCCTTGCTCAACAGCTTCAGCTAAAGAAGCACAAGTCCTCAGCCATTGTATCTGGCCTAGGAGATTCTCGTTTTGAAACAAAAGGAAACACGGTCACTATCACAATACAGTCTCAAGTCTCTGAATACTCAACATGCCTCACAGCTCTGGTAGCGCCTAAAATAACTGATAGTCAACCGAGTTCTACTATCAACACGACGAATTGGAAAATTCCCGATAACATAAAACTTGCAGATCCGTCTTTCTTTAAACCTCAACGAGTGGACTTGCTGCTTGGAGCTAGCCTGTTTTACGGCCTTCTCAGAGTCGGCCAGATAAGGCTTCTCCCAGGACTACCGTGTCTTCAAAAAACACGGCTTGGTTGGGTCGTTTCTGTAGGCGGACCGCGCTTGAGTGGTTCTATGTTAATGGCAAAGCATACTGCGGGCAAACTTGAGTCAAGTTCTGAAGAACGTGCTGATGAATTGGTTCGAAGAGTTTGGGAGATAGAATCCTGCTTGGAAAGTACACCTACCACTTCAAAGGAAGAAAACATTTGTGAGATTGCCTAGTGGCCAATATTCAGTTCGTTTACCCTTCAAGCGAAGTTTGGAATGTCTGGGGACGTCATACCAACAAGCCTTTCGTCGGTTCCTGACCCTGGAACGCAAAGTACAAATCGTCCAGATCTGAAGATTCAATATTCAAACTTTCTTAAGGAATACTTGGATCTTGGTCATATGAAAGCCATTTGGTCCTCGTTCACCGCATTTTGGCGGCCTTTGGGAAGCAGCAGTGAAGACAGCGAAGCATCATTTTTATCGTGCTGTTGGATCTTGTGTTCTCAACTTCGAAGAGTTTCGCACCCTAGTCTGCCACATAGCATCGATAATTAATTCCAAGCCATTGTTTCCTCTTTCAGAAGATCCAGCAGATCTAGATGTGCTCACTCCAGCTCATTTCTTGATTGGTGGACCCAGCTCATGGTTCGTTGAGCCTGATGTGACGCATGTGATTTCAATTCAATCGTCTGGATGGTTGGCAACGCGTAACATACCTCCAACAACTGTTTTGGTCTCGCTGGCGTGAAGAATACTTAACACTGCTTCAGCAGCGCTCCAAATGGCGTACTCCGAAACCAGGCCTATGCGTCAACGACATAGTCCTCGTAAAGGATGAAAATCTGCCGCCTCTAAGATGGCCACTGGCGAGAATCACGGAGCTAATCGTGGGAAAGGATGGAGTCGCTCGCGTAGCCATTTTGCGCACCGCAACAGGAGAAACGAGAAAAGCTGCAATCAAGCTGTGCCTATTGCCCATCAAGGAATCTGTTGAAAGCCCATGCCTTCCAACGGGGGGAGAATGTCTGGCTACGCAGCCAAAACAACTGGAACGACCTCGCAACTGATAAGAGCAGCATCTTAATTTTATTTTATAATAGTCGCTCTGCGAAGCAATTGCCTAAATTTCGCTCTTAAGAATTCATTTACATAGAGCTGCCGCTCTTCGCCGTAACGATCGTTTTATTGCTCTAGCATTTGGTACACATCGGCCACTTGCATTACTCAAAATTATAACTAATAATTGTCGCTTCGCTAAAATTAGCACGTACTAATTCGGGTTCGCTTGCCTATATAAAATTATTGTTCTTAAATAATAAGCACAGACCAATTCGGGTCTGCCTGCTTTTCGTAACTTTAAGAAATATAAAAACAAATTGGAACACAAGAAATAAAAGATTAATTATTTATACTTGTGATATTGAAAAAGCTCAGTAGCACAACAATTATTATTATTATTATTATTATTATTATTATTATTATTATTATTATTTTTATTATTATTATTATTAGTATTATTATTATTATTATTATTATTCTTATTATCATTATTATTATTATTAATATTATTATTATTATTATTATTATTATTATTATTATTATTATTATTATTATTGTTATTATTATTATTATTATTATTATTGTAATTATTATTATTATTATTATTATTATTAGTATTATTAATACTATTATTATTATTATTAATATTAAAATAAATATTATTTATTATTATTATTAATACTATTATTATTATTACTAATATTAAAATGAATATTATTAATAATACGAACTGCTGGAAGTTTTTAAGTAAAAAGTGACTACATGGGATATAGGCAAGCAGTTGGAGGCGCGTAAGATCGGAAGAGGCGAAAGCGCATTGCAGTACTATATTGCAATTTGCAGAATAGCGGCGCAAGCAGACATGGCTACAAGCGACGTCATCAAATTTATTGTGGACGGCCTGCAGGATAGGACTGGACCAGCAGCAGCCATGTTATATCATTCCTTGAATGAGCTGCGTGACAAGATGATTGTATACGAGAAAGTGCGAAAAGCATCAGCTAATGTGACTAGTAGTAGCAGCGAAACGCCCAGAGGTCGAGCAACGGGAAGTAATGCAGCAAGTCAACAGAAAAAAACCAGTGAGATACTTTGCTATAATTGCCTTGGCTTTGGACATATGATGAAGGAGTGCAGCCAGCCAAAGAGGCCAGATGGGGCGTGCTTTAAGCACTGGAGTATGGATCATCTGTATGCGCGGTTTCCTAAGCGCAGTACTACAACAACAATTGCAGCAGTGCAAGGGAACGAGGGCACGGGTGAGATGAATAATAACGAGTTTGCAGCTGTTCAATTAATACAATTTTTTTTTTTGTTTATTCGTTTGTTTTTGTTTATTCGAAACGTGGAGTCCCGTAAGCTTTATTCATAAGGCATTAATACCAAATAATATAAAGTTAAAATCTGAAGTCAGTCAATACCATGGATTAGGAGGACGGCCTATCCCAACATGGAGTAAGTTGAAATGCCGAATTGACTTTCTTATGAAAACCTGTATTATTTCACTTAATATTGTACACGATAAAATATTACCTCTACCAGTATTATTAGGAAGAGATACTTTAAAAATCATTGAAGTAAAATTAGTTAATAAGAAAAGCATTAATGCTAAATATCATTTACCTCTTAATTCAATAAAGAATAAAACCGCTTATTCGACTTGTGCATCTTTGTTCACCAGTGACCATCAAAATATTAGTGATAAGCAATTCAATCATTTATCGTATAATAATGTAAGCAATCCTACATTAAGTAATCAACAAATTAGTAGCAGCCAAGTTAATAGTAGTCTTCAATACTTTAAAGAGCAAGATGATTTTAGTAACTTTTGCGCCAGTATTGAAATCGAAGAGAATGATACCATTAACGTGGGTGAAGAGTTTGGCAAATCTTGGGCAGACAAATGTAAGGAACTAATTAGAACTCATTATCTGTATCGGGAATGTGACTTTACAGTGACCCCTAAATACAACATGACTATTAGAGTAACGGACACAACACCATTCTACTGCAATCCACGGCGCTTGTCTTATTATGAGAGAGACAAAGTAGCAGAAATTATAGAGGACCTAAATAAAAAGGTCATTCGACCTAGTGAATCTCCGTATGCTTCCCCTTTGGTTCTGGTGAAAAGAAGTCAGGAGATCTCCGAATGTGTGTTGATTATCGCGATTATAACAAGCGAATTATCAAGGACAATTTTCCGTTGCCGCGCATTGAGGACTGTCTGGAATATTTAGAGAACAATAGATTTTAAAAGTGGTTACCACCAGATTGGAGTTGAGGAAAAATCAATCGGGCTTAAAAATGGATCAGCCATATTTCAGAGATTTATTTCCAATCTGCTTAGTGACCTCATTAGAAATAAGAGAATCGTAGTTTATATGGACGATATAATGGTGGCAACAAAGACAGTAGAGGAACACATAGAGATCTTGAAGAAGTTGTTAGCCCGTATCAGTGAAACTAATTTAGAGATAAATATGAAGAAATGCATATTTTTAAGACAAGGTATTGAGTTTTAGGGATATAAGGTGACACAAAAGGGCATAGTACCAAGTGACTCTCATATAGAAGCGTTAAAAAGCTATAAAGTTCCACAAAATATAAAAGCACTACATTCGTGCCTAGGGTTTTTTTCATATTTTAGACGCTTTGTGTTGTCATTCGCGAAAATAGCAAAACCATTGCTCGATGTACTAAAAGCGGGTGGTCCTTTTCCCCTTAACAAAGAACAGCTAGAAGTATTTCAAGCGCTCAAAAAAGCACTAGCGAACCCTCCGGACCATCTTTAGTCCCAACAGAGAAACTGACTTGCATACCGATGCAAGCTCACACGGATATGGAGCAGTACTGTTACAAAGACAAGATAAAAAAACAGAAGTAGAATCTCGCTATCATAGCTTGGAATTAGAGACCTTAGCCATAATTTACGCATTGCGGCGTTTTAGAGCATATTTAGAGCATAGGCCATTTAAAATAATTACTGATTGTAATTCGTTAGTACAGACGTTAAGCAGTCCAAAAATTGCGCGCTGGTCGTTAGAGTTGGAAAACTATGATTACTCTATTACACATAGGCCTGGTGTCAGTATGGCACAAGTGGACGCATTGAGTAGACAATTTCAAGTGACTGAGTTAATGGAAAATAATGGGAACGATAGAGAAGATAGAGATAAAATAAAATATAACGGCAATGTAAAGTATAAAGATAACACAAAACATAGAGGTAATACAAGTTACAGAGATATGATTTTGGTAATCTTAGATGCCTTCACAAAATGTGTGAAGTTATTTCCGGTAAATAGTACCAGTACACGTGAAGCCAAAGGCACCTTAAGTAAATACTTCGAATTTTACAGTAGACCTGTAAGAATAATCTCGCACCGAGGCACGTGTTTCACATCGCTAGAGTTTGTGAATTTCTTGCAAGAACGCGGTATAGAGCATATCAAAGTTGCCACTGGGGCACCACAGGCTAATGGCCAAGTTGAAAGAGTTAATCGTGTTCTCACCCATTCAGCAGGCAGATTGGAATAAGTTGATGAACAAAGTCGAGCATGCCATAAATAACGCTATTCATAGTAGCACGCAGAAAACGAGACAACAAGAGAGAGTTCTCAGTTGAGAGTGATTGATGTGTTTTACTTGTGCTCCAAGATTTGTATATATTTTTGCGCTTTAATCCTGCTTTTTATATCTAAATTTGGTCTTTTTTGTGCTTTATTTAAAAAGCTTTATAATTGTGCAAAGTGTTATTCTGTTGTCGCAGCGTAAGTCTGTTAATAATTGCATATTGTTGTTATTGCCTATTTTGACTCTTTTGCTTTGGTGCTCCCCTGTGCATACACTTGTTTGTGCGTGTGTTCGCTGCTGAATATTTCAGCTTGTGCATCGCGCTCTCGCAAATTTTTGCTGTTGCTTTTCGCTCCAAAGAATTTGTTTGTGTACGAATAGTTATTTTTGAGTGTTTACTTGCTCTATTCTTGTGCACCGTTTTCGTTTTGCTCTGCGCTCTCGCAACTTGCATAATTGTAATAATTATGTCGTGCTGAAAGAGACCTTGCACGTTCAAGCAGGCTGATGATTCTGCACAGCCGCAATTTGTTAATTGCTGGCTGTGTGAGAATATGATGCAAGCTAGATGTGCAGGTCTCACTGGGCGTGATTGCGACAAGATCGCTGCAGTTGCCAAGAAGGGCTGCGGTGGCTTGCGTTGGTCGTGCCCAGATTGCATCGACAAGCAAATTGATTTCTCTAGAATGTATAATTCTGTGAGAAATCAATTCTTAAAATTGAATAATGTGGCTAAACAGCTGTCGAGTAAATTTGACTCGAGTTTTGAGTTGCTTGCCAAATATAAATTCGAGTCTCCAACCAATCGCCGGTTGGAGCCTCAACTTTTGCAATTGCCCTCTACGTTTGTTCAGACACCTACGCCTTTCTTGTCCCTACCTAGCAACTTGGATTTATCTCCAATGTTGTCTTTATCGCCTTCTCCAAGCGACTGCCCAATTACCCCCATTTCATCCCCTATAGTAGTTCCAGTAGAGCCCGTACCTGATACTGTCCCAGTTATCCAAACTGCCTCAGCCCCGTCAGCTCCTGGCCGCAAAGGTAGCCCTGCGCGTAATCTTGCCCAGATTGTTAAACACAATCATGGTGCCTCTTTAGCTTCTCCATCTCCTGTATTACCTGCAGCCCCATCAGCACCTACTTTAACGGTTGTTTCCCCTCGTAGGCAAGTTTTTGTGTCTCGACTTTCATCGGACATCACTTCTGAGTCATTGGCAGCCTATATTGCTAGCAAATCTTCTGCTAGCGTGTCAATAACCAAATTTAATTTCTCCACCCCTCGTGAAATATCATCATTCAAAATAAATGTTTCACATGATATGTTCCCAATCATTTGTGATCCCAATATTGGCCTCCACACATGATTGTTCACGAGTTCAAGCCAAAAAAGCGTAACCAGCCTGTCACCCTTCCAGTCCCTTCAATACAGGGTACCATTTCTGCCCCAAAAAAATAACTTCATCTTCTGACCAAATCTGTATTCATTATCAGAATGTCAGAGGTCTTATTTCAAAGCTTAAAAATCTTCATGGCCAGTACTTCCTTCGACTCGAATATAATAGTAATAGTCTTTTCTTTTCCTACACGGAATATCTATATTACATGCTCTTATGTCCCTACTTCTTCTGATATTCAAGTTTATATGAAACTTATTACTTGTATTAAAGAAGTTTCTTCATACGTGCGTGACCGATAATGACCTATTTATGGTGTTGGGTGATTTTAATTTGCCGAACATCTCTTGGTCATTATTCACTGCCGAAAATTATCTAGTGCCCTCAGCACAGCATGATTTTATAGACTGCATGCTTGATCTTTCGTTGTTTCAATTCAATTCAATTTCTAATCATTTCAATAGAACACTTGACCTTGTATTTGTTAACGACTACCTTATTTCTAATGTGTCTAGGTACCCTCCTTTATCTCTTCCTGAAGATGTATATCATCCTACTTTAGAGATTACAATGTTCAATTGTAATCGACTCATTTCTTGCTCATCAGCCAATAAGCACCGCCGCTGCTTTCGCAAAGGAAATTATTCATTGCTGAATCAGCTTATTTATGCAACCGATTGGTCTTTCTTATATGACTTGGTTGATATGAATACTGCTATTACTTTTTTTAAAGCACCCTAAACTCCCTCTTAGATATGAGTATTCCCAAGTTAATTCCTTCGACTACTTTTTCAAAACCACCCTGGTTTACTCCCAGATTGTCATATCTTAAAAACTTAAAATCTAAATATTTTAAAAAGTTTAAAAAGTCTGGTTCGTGTACAGACTTGGCTAAATATTCCATAGCCAAGTCGAACTTCTTTCTTTTGAATTCTCAATGCTAAGAGAATTATCTAACTCGTTGTAAAAGGCAATTTGCACAAAATCCGAGACAGTTTTACAATTTTATAAACTTTAAGCATAAATCTTCAAGTTTGCCATCTTCTTTCTCTCTCGGGATAGATAAAGCTAGCAATGACTCTGATTCTCCTAACCTCTTTGCTAATTTTTTCCAATCAACTTACTCCTCAGTCTGTCCTAATAATAATTCTTACCCTTATACTATTTCTTCCTCTAGTTCTATACCTCCTCCTATTATTTCACACTCCTCTCTCCTTTTAGCTATAAACTCATTAAAATCTTCTTACTCTCCTAGGCCTGGCAATATTCCTAGTTGTCTACCCAAGGAGTGTAGCTCTTCCCTTCTTTATCCATTGCAAAAGCTTTTTAATCTATCTCTTGAATCTTCAGTCTTTCCAACTCTTTGGAAAGAATCTTATATCATTCCTCTCCACAAGAAAGGTGGAAAGTCTGATATACAAAATTACAGGGGCATTGCAAAACTGTCCGCTATTCCTAAATTATTTGAAAAAATAATCACTTCGAATTTGTAGCATTTCTGAAAATCAGTTGTTTCCCCTGTTCAACATGGATTCGTAAAGAATCGGTCAACTACGACCAATCTGCTTGAGTTTACTTCCTTGGTAAATGATGCTTTTCTCTCGAAAATGCAAGCTGATGTCATTTATACTGACTTCAGTAAGGCGTGCACCATGACATTTTACTTTTTAAACTTGACCGAATAGGTTTCCCTCCGTCTCTTTTGCTTTGGATTAACTCTTATTTAAAAGGTAGGACACAAAGAGTAATGCTGAGGCTGGCTTTTTCTAAACAGGTTCACGTTACTTCTGGTGTTCCTCAAGGTAGTCACCTTGGACCTTTACTCTTTACTTTTATTATAAATGATCTCCCCTCTGTTATATCACATGCCCGTGTACTCATGTATGCGGATGATGTGAAACTTATTCTATCATATACTAATGCCCTACATCATTCTCGTCTACAAGACGATTTGAACGCTATGCAACTTTGGTGTTCGGCCAATCAATTGCATCTAAATTGTTCAAAGAGTATGTTTATGACATTTTATCGTACTACACCTTATCTTGTCAGTTATTCAATCGACAATACCCCTTTGCAACGTATACTAGCAGTTAAGGATCTAGGCGTTCTTTTTGATTGTAAACTCTGTTTCAATCTTCACATAGATACCATCGTTAATGAGGCAAAAGGTGTACTTGGATTCATTAAACGATGGTCTAAAGAGTTTAACGAGCCTTTTATAACGAAACTTCTGTACATCTCTCTTGTTCGCCCTATCCTTGAATACTGCTCTTGCATCTGGTCTCCACAGTATAATAGCCAGGATCGTATTGAATCTGTTCAGAAGCAATTTCTGCTTTTTGCCTTACGAGGTTTAAATTGGGGCCATAATCTTCGGTTGCCATCCTACTCCAGCAGGCTGCTTCTTCTTAACCTTCCGTCGTTAACCAACCGTAGGACAATTCTCGGTGTTGTCCTTCTACATAAGTTTGTTATTGGCGATATAGATTCTCCTTTTCTGCTAGGGCGTCTTCAATTCTCTGACCATTCCCAGCTATGAGCAGGTGATTTCCCATTACTTTTCCATTACTTTTCTCTCTGTCCTATCTACTTAACACTCTATATATCTAGCTTAAATTTCTTTACTTTATTAACAATCTTCTTACTTTCTTTTTTCTTATTTATTGTATTTTATTAATTAATACAGCAGCTGGCCGGACTAGCAACTAAAACACCTACATCGGTCGGTAATGCTATTTAGAGAACAGTGTTATCTAACTAGGCTTTTAGCATATAATTCCATTATCTATTGTATGTATTATCTACTGAATAATGAGGAAGACACTCGTTTTGTCGACCATTAATAAAATAAATAAATATTATTACCGCAAAAAAAACACCCAGTATCTTGTTATTTGGAGTGATCCAAAAAGGATGAATTAACTGAATATTTCGAGGATAAATTAAACATAGAGGAGAGAAATCTTAATGCGGTGCAAAAGAAAGCTAGTAAAAATATTTTGTGCTCACAGTTAAGAAATGGGAAAATATATGGCAAGAAACATAAAGCCCCGTTAACGTATCAAATAGTTGATTACGTGGCCATTCGTAATGTTGACACTACAATAGGAGTTAATAAGAAATTCGCACCAAAATATCGTGGCCCATATAAGATAAACAGAGTCTTTGACAACGACCGTTATGAAGTGGTTGATATTGAAGATTGCCAATTGACTCAGATGCCATACTGTAGTATATTAGAGCCAGCTAGGCTCAAGCCATGGGTTCAGTGTGTATCCGACACAATAGGTGTGTGTCGTTAACCTACATATATAGAGATAACCTTTGATCATATAAATAAGTGAGATGTATTGTAACCCCAAAATGGTAAGATCGTGGGCGATCTATAGTCAGGTTAGCCGAATGTAAGATCGACAACCAATCGAATGTAAATTTAAACGTAATCAATGTAACCATATTATAGGATAAGATAATAAGAATTGAATGCTGAAATTGGTGCCGTACGGAACGGACGAGAATCGTAAAAATAAAGCCATATTATTAATATTATTATAATTATTATTATAATTATTATTAATATTATAATTATTATTATTGATATTATTATTATTATTATTATTAATATTATTAAAATTAATATTAATATTATTATTATTATTATTATCATAATTATTATTATTTTTATTATTATTATTATTAGTAATATTATTGTTATTATTATTGTTTTTAATTTTATTATTATTATTATTATTATTATTATTAATATTATTATTGTTATTATAATTATTACTATTATTAATTGTTGGTTATATGTTTTTTATAGTGGAACTAAACAGGAAACTGTATCGGATTCAAAGGTTTCTTTTTTATTACGCATCTGTACGTCTACATCGTTCAGTGGTTCGTAAGCGACAGACAATGGTATACTTAAGAATAAGAATAAGCACAAAGTAAAACAAAAGACTTAAGTGTGACCAGGATTCAAGTATTAGTTGTTGCCGAAAACTTATGCATATTTCAATATAAATATAAATATTATTATTATTATTATTATTATTATTAATATTATTATTATTGTTATTAAATTTTATCAATATTATTATTACTATTATTATCAATATTATTATTATTATTATTAATATTAAAATGAATATTATTATTATTATTATTATCGTTATTTTTATTATAATTATTATTATTAATATAAATATAAATTGTAAGATCGACAACCAATCGAATGTAAATTTATATGTAATCAATGTAACCATATTATAGGATAAGATAATAAGCAACCTAGTGCAATATGCCTGAAGTATCGATATCGCTTATGATATCGATACTTCGAGCAAAACAAAGAAGAAGAATAAAAAAAGAATTTGAATGTTGAAATCGGAGCCGTATGGAACGGACGAGAATCATAAGAATAAAGCCAACGGCCGTTTGTATTTTACAAAATATAAATATTAATATTAATATTAATATTAATATTAATAATATTATTATTATTGTTCATGCCAGTTCAGTTCTAGTCATTGCTAGTCTGAACACAGCATTGACTGAGCCTCACTCAGTGTGAGAGAGTCACTCATTGAGGCAGACCCACTCACTGAGAGAGACTCACTCTCAAATAGGATCCAAAGTACGCTCAGAACTCTCCCCACGATCTCCACTCCATCTCAACCGTTTTGACACAAGAAAATGCAAATCACTTCAAATGTAAAGTTCATTATATGCAGCCGCAACTGAAATAAAAACTACTACAATTTAAATAAAACGATCATTGTTTGATTTGAAGAAGAATATATTTACTTATCCGACGCCTCCACCACAAACATTGGTCCTTCGAGCCGGATCTATATAAACCGATCGCCCCTACACAAGTTTTTTGGCAAAGATAAGTAAATAAAAAATTTCCTCTCTATATATATATTCGGCAATATCCGCCATATTTTTTTCCTTTAAGAAAAGTGATTGGTAATTTTTGAATATATATATTATATATATATACAAATATATATAAATTATCCGACCACAAAACTAAAAACAGTTTAGTTAAATTTTGTGTTAGTTACTTCCAACTACAAAAGAAATCCACTTCAACATTTTTTGTATGTACATACGTACGCACTCGTGCACTTTCCTAACTATAAAAAAATTTTTTTAATCCGACAAGTTGCTTCACAATATTGTTTCCTAATTAATATTGTTAGTTCATGTTCTTGGTCCGACACACAAACATACACCAGGTTCACAAGCACGTATTGTACATACATACATACATACATACATTCAATCCGAATATAATTGCCCATATGCATTTTGAATAGACACTATATTTAACACAATAAAAATAAACACAACCCCCTATTCAGTTTCTTAACTTATAATTGTGCATAGTGCAAACGAATATATTTGTGCAACCACATAGTACATACATCCGATAAATAAACCCACAAATCATATGTACTATGTGTGTCCACATATAATATTTTTTAGTGCACAATCCACAGCAATATTATAACACAACAAATTATAGTAATAAATTGCAATTTCAACCGGCGTATGTGCGTACCACACACATATGTAAAAATAAACAGCTGCCGATCCGTACTCCAATTACACGTTTTTATGCAATTGCACACATTCCCATACAATTACTCTTGTTCCGAGACGCACCAATAAAAACACAACAATCATAATGAATAGATTAATAATACTACTAATTTATTGTAAATAAACAAAAACACTACACATTAACTTCGAAGTTCTACATTTGTCAGCGGTGTGTACTCAGCCACAATAGTGGGTATTTTATGAGTACCACAAAAAGTAAAAATAAACCAACCGTTACCGTATTCAAAGACTAATATAATAATAAAATTATCGAAAACGAGCATCGAATTCTTTATTATTATTTCCCGTGTTTAATAAATAATCGTATTTTAAATTACCAAGTCAAATAATTTTATTAATTAAATTAATTAAATCAAATAAATCTTGATTTCAAGCAAAATTAATTAAATCTTCCGCAATCTCAATCGAATTATAAACTCGATTATTTACCTGTACCGGCAATCCAGTGTTTCTTTGTTTTAAGCATCGCAACCTCTACTACTAGAAACGAGCACCTTTGTTTTCCCACCCAAGCGCTTCCGCCTAGTATGCCAACTGGCAAAGGGGACGAAACAAAGCATCAATTAGCAGTTCCGTCCGCAAGCACCTCCAGAACTTCTCCGTCTCCAACAGCAGCCCGAAAGGGAAACATCGTCCCGGAGTAAAAGCGAATCACCCGCGTCCACGCCAAGGGGAACTGTTAAGGCACCTCTTAGTTCGAGGCCAAGTCCACTGATAAAAATCAGTCGCCCGCCGTCCAAAACTAAAAGCGAAGCATCCCTGACCACTGCAGTCGGACGCACTAAGGCAACCATTAGCACAAGATCTAGTCCGATTTCCACGCGAGCTAATACCAAAACGGCCCAAAATATGACAGACGCGGCCTTAATCAAGTTTATTGCTGTCACTGATCGGCTAAGTCAGTTTGAGGCTCAACAATAATCTCGGAAGCCGGTTCACTGGAAACCATTTCAGTTATGCAGTCCAAGTACGACTATTGTTATATTGGTATATGAGAAATGCGCCGCTAAACTTAGCGAGCAAATCGATACCGCTAACGCCCAAAATAGACCATCCGCTCAGTCCACCATTCCGACATATGTTCCCACAGGGTGTCGCTTACCTCCTTGCGACACAGAAATCTTCAGCGGAGATTACATACGATGGCCCACATTTCGAGACCTCTTTACCGCAATTTACATAAATAATCCTAGGTTATCAGAGGTCGAGAAATTGTTCCATCTCAATGCGAAAACCAGCGGTGAGGCTCAGGCGATTGTAGCGAAGTCACCTTTGACTAACGATGGCTTCCGATCAGCCTGGGCCAATCTGACTGAGCGTGTTGAGAACCGAAAATTGTTAGTCAACAGCCAGCTCAAGATTCTTGTCAACCTGCAGCCAATCTCCCAAGAGTCTGGAACGGCAATTAAGGAACTTCAGAGCACCATTCAAGGTTGCTTAACAGCTCTGGAGTTATCCGAAATCAACATAGAAAACTGGGACTGTATCCTCGTGTTCCTATGTTCCTCCAAATTACCCAAATTAACACTCTCCTTATGGGAACAGTCCATCTCTAGAAAAAACGACATCTCATCTTGGCTTGAGATGAACGCCTTTCTCTTAGAACGCTATCGCACTCTAGAAGCGATAGAAGAGCTTAAGCCAAGCGCAAATACTCCAGCGCACTCCAGAATTGTTCGAACAGAACCTCCTACCACCAGAAGGCTTAACTCATTTGAGAATAAGGTCGCTAACAAGCCGCAAGCCTGCAAATTGTGCTCCAGGGAGAATCACCCTATCCGTCTGTGCCCACGATTTCTCCAAATGCCCGTCAGCGAACGGGCAACTTACATCAAACAACAAAAACTATGTTTGAACTGTTTCGCTAGGGGTCATCAGTTAAGGGATTGCACAAGTGCTCACAATTGTTTTACGTGCAAGGGACGTCACAATACGCTCTTGCATCGTAGTGACACTCCACAATTGAGCCCTACAGTAGTCTCCATGCCACAAGCAACAGCGCCCTCTAATCATTCCATACAGTCCACTCCATCCCAACAAACGAATGTTCACAATTACGTTGCAATTAACACCCACGGTGTTCTCCTAAGTACGGCTGTTATATATGTTCGCCATTTGGGTGTAAATTATACAGCTCGTGCACTGATCGACTCGGGATCAGAGGCAACATTTATTTCCGAGCGACTCTTCCACCTGATAAAGCTGCCGTACAAATCCGTACAGGCACAAGTATCGGGATTAAATCAAGCTGTTGCAGCCCAGCCTCACAAGCTCTGCCATTTTAATATTGGCTCTCCTTCCAAGCCTCGTATCCAAATCGAGGCATCAGCCTACGTCCTACCACATTTGGCAGGGAATCTACCATCATGTTCGATCCCCCAAAGTTTATTGACAACCCTGCCAAAACTCCAGTTAGCGGACCCTAATTTCCACAAGAGTTCGCAGATAGATGTGCTGATTGGCGCTGATATCCTACCGTCCATCCTTACGGGCGGCTCCCATCCTAATATATGTAGCACGTTGCTGGGCCAGGAAACTATTTTCGGGTGGATTTTAACAGGCCCAGTTTCAAAGACCGCATCCACCGCAATCTCGTCATTCTCGACTCGAATATCTGTCTCTCAAGAAGAGCAATTAGACGTCATTCTCACAAAATTTTGGGAGGTGGAGGACATTCCAGTCAAACTGGTAAAGAGCTCCGACTCCTTTTGTGAGAGTAATTTCATCCGAACAACAACAAGGAACGAGAATGGCAGATATGTAGTCACCCTACCTTTCCAAGAACCTAATCACATAGACTTAGGACATTCAAGATCTATCGCACTAGCTCAGTTTCTAAAGAACGAGAATCGTTTAAAAAGAAACCCTCCTTTGAAAGAGCAGTACGACTCCGTGATTCGGGAGTACTTCGACTTAGGTCATATGACACAAGTCTCTCCAAACAGCAACCCCAATAATTTTTACCTGCCGCATCATGCTGTTTTTAAGCCCGACAGCACCACAACAAAGGTTCGCGTTGTGTTTAACGCCTCCAGCCAGTCTTCCAATGGCAAAAGTCTAAATGATATCCTACACACGGGACCAGTACTCCAATCCGATCTGACGATTCAGATACTAAAGTGGCGATTCTACCGCTACGTTTTCAATGCCGATATAACCAAGATGTATCGGCAAATCCAGGTCGATCCAAGACATACGCCCTACCAACGAATACTATTTCGCAATGAGAACGAAGAACTTTGCGACTTCGAACTCAATACAGTTACCTTTGGGGTAAACTGTGCCCCATACCTCGCAATCCGGGTCCTCCATCAACTTGCTCGTGATATACGAGAACAATGTCCCATCGCATCCGATATAATTGAAAATTATATGTATGTCGATGATGTTCTAGCAGGGGCACACACGAAGCCACAAGCAATTTCAGCCATTGCAGAACTCCGCATGGCACTCGACAGAGCTGGGTTCCCTCTGAGAAAGTGGACATCCAACACAAAGGAAGTGTTAAAAGGAATACCAAGGGACCACTTACTGTGTGCGGATTTCTTAGAAATCGAAGAGGCCAGCGTCGCTAAAACGGTAGGCATTCGATGGCAAGCCACAACAGACCAGTTTTTCTTTGCTCCGTCCAAAATGGTATCTCAGCCTTCGCTCACTAAACGTGAAGTGCTATCACAGATTCCGAAATTGTTCGATCCTGCTGGATGGCTAGCACGAGCAAAGATTTTCATGCAAAAGATCTGGCTCCAAGAGCTGGGGTGGGATGATTCCCTGCCGGAAGATCTCGTTCAACGTTGGCATGACTTCCTAACCGACTATCCCTCTCTCGAAGAGATCCGAATTCCAAGATGGGTCGATTTTCAGCAAAAGGCAAAGGTGCAGTTTCACGGCTTCTGCGACGCGCCCCAGCGCGCATATGGTGCTGCACTTTATTTGCGCGTCGAGATCAACGGATCTCCACTCACCGAACATAACCCAGCTGACCTAGCTAGTCGGGGGGTTTCTCCTCGGAACCTATTGGGCAGCACTTTGTGGTGGCATGGACCGGAATGGTTACAACTACCACAAAACCAATGGCCAGTTCCTGTTACGGTACTTGAGACAGAGATTGAACAACGCGCAGTGAAGTGCAATGTCTCACAGCTACCCTCCTATAACCTTCTGGAACGATTCTCCAGATTCGACAAGGCATTGCGAGTTATTGCATATGTCTGTCGCTTTATCCAGCGCTGTAGAAATCCAGCGATCCACTTTCCCGCCGAGCTCCGTAATGAAGAACTTACGAGAGTTCAGTTCCGACTTATCGAGTATACTCAACGCCAAGCTTATCCTAAGGAGTATAGCTGTTTGCTCGATAAGAAGCCAATTCAAGGATCAAGCAGCATTCGCAATTTAACCCCTTTCATCGATCAAAGGGGTATTCTGCGCTCCTGTGGACGGGTGAGAGCGTCAACCTCGTTAGGCTATGATGAGCGGCACCCCATAATCATTCCGGCCAATTGTGATTTTTCACGCCTCCTGGTCCGATTTACCCACCTCATTTGTTTTCACGGAGGCAATCAGTTGGTAATGCGCCTCATAAGAGCCAAATACTGGATCCCAAAGCTCAAGGTCCTGGTAAAATCTACCATAAACTCCTGCAAGGTTTGTGTAATACACCGTAGACGACTCCAGACCCAACTTATGGGCGAGCTCCCAAGGGCGAGATCAACCTTTTCCCGACCCATCACACACACAAGTGTAGACTTTGCCGGATCTTTCGATATTAAAAGCTACATTGGTCGAGCATGCAAAATTACCAAGGGTTATGTCTGTGTCTTCGTGTGTTTCAGCACGAAAGCAATCCATTTAGAAGCCACCACAGATCTAACCACGGAGAGATTCCTGGCCGCATTTTCGCGATTTATCGCAAGACGTGGCCTTCCACAACAGATGTACTCAGATAATGGGAAAACATTTGTGGGAGCGTCACCCGTTCTTTCGAGAGATTTCTTGCAAGCGACCAAAGATCTCATCTTATCCAAGCATAGCCATCAAAACTTGTGTTGGCATTTCAATCCTCCTGGCGCTCCTCACATGGGCGGATTGTGGGAAGCAGGTGTCAAAAGCTTTAAGACCCACTTCTACAAGTCCACCGCATCCTCAAAATATACATTTGAGGAGTTCGCGACTCTCCTCTCCAAGATTGAAGCCTGCCTTAACTCCAGGCCAATCTCTCCAATGTCGGAAGATCCGACTGATTTATTGGCTCTAAGTCCAGGCCACTTCCTAGTTGGTGGCCTTCTTCGTCAACTAACGAGCCAGTAATCAAAGAAGACGCTAGTTCTATAATTAACCGCTGGCAGCGACTCAAAGCGCTCCACCAGCAATTTTGCTTACGGTGGAAGAATGAGTATTTGAAAGAGCTCCATAAGCGAAACAAATGGCAGTCCCCTACAAGGGACCTCCAAGTCGGTGATATGGTGATTATCAAGGAAGAAAACATACCAATAAATGAATGGCGCCTTGGCCGAGTCCAGCTGGCTTGCCCAGGCACAGATGACAAGGTCTGCGTAGTGGACGTGCTTACCGCTCGTGGTGTCTTCCGAAGGCCAATAGCCAAATTGGTCCTTCTTCCTACTGACTACCACCGACTAATCCTTAAAAGCAACTAATCCCTCTTTCAAAACAAAATCATCACATAATAACACCTGTCCTACATCTTATTCTCCAGTTCACTCCTCTGTAGAGAACCAGCATGGCACCGTCAACGAAGGCATCCAATCAACGTCAAGGAACGGACTCTTTTAGATGCCGGGTGTGTAGAGGCATCCATGCGCTACGCAAGGGTCAGCGCTTCTTGAAGCTCACGCCCGAGAAGCGTCTCCGAGCCGTGTTAATTAACAAATATTGCTCCAACTGCCTGGCTCATCAGCATTCAGGGGAATCATGCCGCAGTGGAGCCAAGTGCAAAATTTGCAAAAAGGACCACCACAGCTTACTCCACATGCGTGATCCCCGTAGCGCTCGACCCTCTCGGTCAGACAACAGGCCCACAAGAAGAGCTTCTGGCTCCTCGCCCTCCAGCGGCACATCACCCCCAAGCCCGAGACGTGCTACTATGCGGACGTCGCTTACGTCCCTTCTCCAGCACAAGGGGGTCAGTATACTGCCCACCGCCATAGTGCTGCTCGACACCGGAAAAAGGACCCTTGAGACGCGGGCTCTGATCGATCCATGTTGTTCAGTAAGCCGCATTAATGCAACCGTGGCAAGGGCCTATGGCCTTTCCGTCACACGCATTGGCGCAGAAGGAGCGTGCACAGCCGTGCTACGCTCCAAGACAACTCAGATGTCTCGAGAAGTGGTCTTAATGGCTGACCCGCAACTCAACTGCATAACTCCAGCCCGAGCTATCAGAGCGGACATGAAGGACCCGTTCAGCAACGTCGCTTTGGCGGACAACGAATGGTTCCGTCCATCTCCAGTCCCTTTGGTACTCGGCGCCGACGTCTACCCAGACATCATCCTACCAGGTATCCTCCCGAGCCAAGGCGGTCTGCCGATGGCTCAAAATACCAAGTTTGGATGGATACTCTCTGGCACATGCACGCAATTGGAATCCTTGCAATCTGCATATTGCCAGGGGGGGGAGAATGTTCATGCCAGTTCAGTTCTAGTCATTGCTAGTCTGAACACAGCACTCAGTGTGAGAGAGTCACTCATTGAGGCAGACCCACTCACTGAGAGAGACTCACTCTCAAATAGGATCCAAAGTACGCTCAGAACTCACCCCACGATCTCCACTCCACCTCAACCGTTTTGACAAAGAAAATAAAAACTACTACAATTTAAATAAAACGATCATTGTTTGATTTGAAGAAGAATATTTTTACTTATCCGACGCCTCCACCACAAACAATTATTATTATTATTATTATTATTATTATTATTATTATTATTATTATTATTATTATTATTATTATTATTATTATTATTATTATTATTATTATTATTATTATTATTATTATTATTATTATTATTAATATTATTATTATTATTATTATTATTATTATTATTTTTAATATTATTAATTTATTTTTATAGGATAAGATAATAAGCAACTTAGTGCAATATGCCTGAAGTATCGATATCGCTTACGAAATCGATACTTTGAGCAAAACAAGAGAAGAATAAAAAACGAGAAAGAAGGGCTATCTTCAGCATGCCGAAGATCTAATACCCTTGCAGACCCAACCTTTTAATGCCGAGAAAATGGTTAAGGCCGAGTTTGGTCAAGGTATATTGATAAACAAAAAAAAGGCTTTTAATCAAGAACCGATTTAAATAAAATTTAGCAAAAATGAAGGGAGCATAGTGAAATCTTTAAATGCCGTGTTTAATCGCAAAATCATGAAAAACAAAAAATTCTCCATACAAAAACTTAATAATATGATATAGTGGTCCGATCTTAATAGGATTTTGCATATATATGAGGAGCATAGTAAAACTAATAAATGTCGAGTTTGGTCAAGATATCTTGATAAACAAAAGGTTTTTTCATACAAAAACTTAATTTTCGACCGATCGTTCCTATGGCAGCTATATGATATAGTGGTCCGATCTTAATAGGATTTTGCATATATATGAGGAGCTTAGTAAAACTAATAAATGCCGAGTTTGGTCAAGATATCTTGTCTAACAAAATGTTTTTTCATACAAAAACTTAATTTTCGACCGATCGTTCCTATGGCGGCTATATGATATAGTGGTCCGATCTTAATAGAATTTTGCATATATATGAGGAGCATAGTAAAACTAATAAATGTCGAGTTTGGTCAAGATATCTTGATAAACAAAAGGTTTTTTCATACAAAAACTTAATTTTCGACCGATCGTTCCTATGGCAGCTATATGATATAGTGGTCCGATCTTAATAGGATTTTGCATATATATGAGGAGCTTAGTAAAACTAATAAATGCCGAGTTTGGTCAAGATATCTTGACAAACAAAATGTTTTTTCATACAAAAACTTAATTTTCGACCGATCGTTCCTATGGCGGCTATATGATATAGTGGTCCGATCTTAATAGAATTTTGCATATATATGAGGAGCATAGTAAAACTAATAAATGTCGAGTTTGGTCAAGATATCTTGATAAACAAAAGGTTTTTTCATACAAAAACTTAATTTTCGACCGATCGTTCCTATGGCAGCTATATGATATAGTAATCCGATCTTAATAGGATTTTGCATATATATGAGGAGCTTAGTAAAACTAATAAATGCCGAGTTTGGTCAAGATATCTTGACAAACAAAATGTTTTTTCATACAAAAACTTAATTTTCGACCGATCGTTCCTATGGCAGCTATATGATATAGTGGTCCGATCTTAATAGGATTTTGCATATATATGAGGAGCTTAGTAAAACTAATAAATGCCGAGTTTGGTCAAGATATCTTGATAAACAAAAGGTTTTTTCATACAAAAACTTAATTTTCGACCGATCGTTCCTATGGCAGCTATATGATATAGTAATCCGATCTTAATAGGATTTTGCATATATATGAGGAGCTTAATAAAACTAATAAATGCCGAGTTTGGTCAAGATATCTTGATAAACAAAAGGTTTTTTCATACAAAAACTTAATTTTCGACCGATCGTTCCTATGGCAGCTATATGAAATAGTGGTCCGATCCAGCTGGTTTTGACATATGTGCTGCGTGCAACAGAAATAGGGACTTCTGCAAAGTTTCATTAAGATAGCTTTAAAACTGAGGGACTAGTTCGCATAGAAACAGACAGACGGACAGACGGACAGACGGACATGGCTATATCGACTCGGCTGTTGATGCTGATCAAGAATATATATACTTTATGGGGTCGGAGATGTCTCCTTCTATGCGTTACACATTTCACGACAAAATTATAATACCCTCTGCAAGGGTATAAAAAGATTGGAATACTGAAATAAAAATAAAGCCAACGGCCGTTTGTATTTTAGAAATCAGGTGTGGGCTATACCCAAATAACATTGCAAATCATTGGCAATGAAATACATCGAAATATTAAGAAAATCAAAGAGCGAAAGCGTCTTAATTTATCAATTGCGCTCAGCCCTAAAAGCAATGATGGACGATCCCGTGGATAGAGACGGAGCCGCAAGAGGAGATTGGATGCTGGATTTGCTTGAGGGAGGTAACAAAACGTTAGGTGGCGACGACGCAGAAGACGCTATAATTCGGGGAAACATGGCGCCAATGGTAGTCGAGGCAAGCGTTCGTGAGAAAGAAAGAGACAACCATAGTGATGCAATTTCGAAAAACGTACGCACAACCTTGACGGCTGAAAGTATTTCACCACAAAGCGCGCTGCAAACATCAGAAGGTCACGAAATTCAGCAATTGCAAGAGATTGCGAAATTATTGGAAAGCAGAAAACGTATAGCCGAGTTACAGTTAGCTATATCAAAAGCTGAAAAAGGGGTGGCTGATTTGCAGCTTGCGCCGAAGGAGCGCCTTGATGTCAGTCATATTGATACTTTAGTGCGCAGCGATGATGGCTACTCGATCGTGCAATGGGTGCGCGACTTCGAAGACGGAATGATTCTGTACGACATACCACATGTTAAGCGGTGGATATTAGCGAAAAAATTGTTAACTGGTTCCGCTAAGGCGTACATAGACCATGTAGCTCCATTGACCTGGAAGGATGTGCGTTGCGAACTGCTGGAAGTTTTTGAGCAAAAAGTGACTACATGGGATATAGGAAAGCTGTTGGAGGCGCGTAAGATCGGAAGAGGCGAAAGCGCATTGCAGTACTATGTTGCAATGTGCAGCATAGCAGCGCAAGCAGACATGGCTACAAGCGACGTCATCAAATTTATTGTGGACGGCCTGCAGGATAGGACTGGAGCAGCAGCAGCCATGTTATATCATTCCTTGAATGAGCTGCGTGACAAGATGCTTGTATACGAGAAAGTGCGAAAAGCATCAGCTAATGTGCCTAGTCGTAGCAGCGAAACGCCCAGAGGTCGAGCAACGGGAAGTAATGCAGCAAGTCAACAGCAAAAAACCAGAGAGATACTTTGCTATAATTGCCGTGGCTTTGGACACATGATGAAGGAGTGCAGCCAGCCAAAGAGGCCAGATGGGGCGTGCTTTAAGCGCTGGAGTATGGATCATCTGTATGCGCGGTTTCCTAAGCGCAGTACTACAACAACAATTGCAGCAGTGCAAGGGAACGAGGGCACGGGTGAGATGAATAATAACGAGTTTGCAGCTGTTCAATTAATACAATTTTTTTTTTTTGTTTATTCGTTTGTTTTTGTTTATTCGATACGTGGAGTCCCGTAAGCTTTATTCATAAGGCATTAATACCAAATAATATAAAGTTAAAATCTGAAGTCAGTCAATACCATGGATTAGGAGGACGGCCTATCCCAACATGGAGTAAGTTGAAATGCCGAATTGACTTTCTTATGAAAACCTATATTATTTCACTTAATATTGTACACGATAAAATATTACCTCTACCAGTATTATTAGGAAGAGATACTTTAAAAATCATTGAAGTAAAATTAGTTAATAAGAAAAGCATTAATGCTAAATATCATTTACCTCTTAATTCAATAAAGAATAAAACCGCTTATTCGACTTGTGCATCTTTGTTCACCAATGACCATAAAAATATTAGTGATAAGCAATTCAATCATTTATCGTATAATAATGTAAGCAATCCTACATTAAGTAATCAACAAATTAGTAGCAGCCAAGTTAATAGTAGTCTTCAATACTTTAAAGAGCAAGATGATTTTAGTAACTTTTGTGCCAGTATTGAAATCGAAGAGAATGATACCATTAACGTGGGTGAAGAGTTTGGCAAATCTTGGGCAGACAAATGTAAGGAACTAATTAGAACTCATTATCTGTATCGGGAATGTGACTTTACAGTGACCCCTAAATACAACATGACTATTAGAGTAACGGACACAACACCATTCTACTGCAATCCACGGCGCTTGTCTTATTATGAGAGAGACAAAGTAGCAGAAATTATAGAGGACCTAAATAAAAAGGTCATTCGACCTAGTGAATCTCCGTATGCTTCCCCTTTGGTTCTGGTGAAAAAGAAGTCAGGAGATCTCCGAATGTGTGTTGATTATCGCGATTATAACAAGCGAATTATCAAGGACAATTTTCCGTTGCCGCGCATTGAGGACTGTCTGGAATATTTAGAGAACAATAGATTTTAAAAGTGGTTACCACCAGATAGGAGTTGAGGAAAAATCAATCGGGCTTAAAAATGGATCAGCCATATTTCAGAGATTTATTTCCAATCTGCTTAGTGACCTCATTAGAAATAAGAGCATCGTAGTTTATATGGACGATATAATGGTGGCAACAAAGACAGTAGAGGGACACATAGAGATCTTGAAGAAGTTGTTACCCATATCAGTGAACATAATTTACTCTATAATTGTGCCGCACGATTTTCAGATACTTTTGGAAATGGTTTTACACTTATTTTACATTTTGGGCCGGTTTCATACAAATCATTTTTTATTTCAAAACTGTAGAAGACAAATGCCACTTTCGAAGTAAAACACACGATTTATCTTGATACGTCTTCTTTATTCGACTGTTCGATCGCGACTAACTTCGCGTTCGTTTCATGCTTACGGACTAAAGGCGAGTTGACAATCAGTTTATGTGTGTGTAAGCGAGACGAGGCGTGATTCGACTTGTCGAGCTCTTCTTACAAGAATTAGAGTGCATGAGGAATGTGAGCGCTTAAAACAAACGGGAGATTGTTGACTAAATGGCCTTGAGAATGTGTCTATCTGTTTGTGTATGTACATGCCTGTATTTTTCCTACTACAACTCGGCCATCCTGCGATCAAGATCCCCTGATCTCAGTTACTTTTTGTTTGAATATGATTAATTTAACCATTAATGATTCTTAAAGCTAAAATAATATTACAATTTTTCTTAGTTTATTTCTTATTTCGGTAATGCTTCGTTTTGTCTACTCTACAAAAGTCAACACCAAATAAGTCGGGTGTGGTATCTATTCCACGTAGTTTTTTCTCAAGGTTCCATTTCCAGCGGCGAAACTTAACTTTACAGAGTATTTTATTAATTAAAAGCAATTAAAAGTTGCCGATAACCTAGTAGCAGCACGATTGGCAGGTGTCGTGCAGCAACGATACTACTTTACGATGAATTTCCGATAATTATTAACTATCGTCAACACTTCGAGATGAGCTAATGAGAGCTGCTAACTATCGATAATGAATCATTATAAATATCGAATTTTCAATTTGGCGGAAGCTATTGTGTATTTAAAGTGTATGAAACTAAAATACCAAAACAACTGTTCGCATTTGTAAATGTAATTGTAAATTAAATTGAATATTTTGTAATCGATGTAAGCTATTAAATATTGTTGTATAATAAATTTCAAAAATAATAATATATATATAAAAATTGATATATTAATTATACTTATGTTTTACATTAGTAATATAATTTGAAGTCTAATTTTAAAACAAATTTATTAATTGACCAGCGTTTATAAATCGGTTTTAACCAGGCAACGTTATTTGATCAAATGCTTGCTCGTAGTTGAGCGATCGGTGAAGGAAGCGGGGCATAAGGTCCATTGATCTGTTTATTATGTGCCGCTGGATTTAAACAAAGCCATGGCCACAATTTCTGCAGAGTGCACAGGAGGTTATTCGTGAGGTTAATAATATATTCATAACTTACTCGCACTTATACGTCTGAACGCCAATGTGGAATTTATTCTGCTGGACGCTCAGACGCATCCAGTAAATGTTACCACAAATAACTAAAACATTTATGTTCGTCGTCTCCTTATGTCGTTATTGCCCTTTGCGTGTATGTCGTACACAATCCAGCAGAGCTTCTGTAATCCTGCGTGACATGGTCATCTCCAAAATGCAAGTGAGAAAATTATCTGTTTTTGTAAATAAACTGATTGATACTTACTTACGGGTATCCCAGCAGAGAAGTGCATCATCTGATCGTGGCGGGTGCTGACATTTTATTTAAGACGTTTGGTCATATATATTCAACCTTGTTGTAATTGCTTGAGCATTTCCTATAAAAGAAGCTAAACTTTTATTTTTGTAAAATTATAATAATAATACCATATGTACGTCCCTTGATGCGCTTGCCAAAACAATGCGCATGTACATATGTATGCGTGCACATATGGTCACACTTTACACTGATTTTCTCACATAATGAGTTTGTACGCATACACTTGTACATTATTTTGCAAATAAGGTTTGACTGTATCATTTGCATCAATTAATTTAACTGATGATCGGAATTAAAACAAGATGTTACGATTATTTTATAATTATATCTAAATCAACTTTTATTTTTTCATAATTTTTGTTTTGAAAATCTAAAAACGTTGTTGAGCCATTAAGGACAGCGCATTCGAAAATATTTGTTTGTGTTAATACTGAAATTGAAGAAAATTTAATTAAAATGCTATGCGAGCTTTTTTAGGGAACTTACCGAAATTATGGCCTAATTTTTCTTCTCTTCTATGCGCATTTCGCAGAGATCTTCCAGCTCGTCTTCATACTGTAACAAAAAATTGTTTAATAAGTACTTTCTTTAATTGAATTTAAAAATATTACGAAGACTATTCTTAAAAATAAAATACTTACATCTTGATATGTGCAGTCTAGATTAATGTTCGCTCTGCCACAATGGGGATTGTAGAGTTTTGCAATGGCTGCAAAAGCATGATGGAATCTATCCATGTGGTTTGGATAGTGCGATTTAAAAAAGTAGGCCGCTAGATATCCAGTTAGGTGTTTTTTTGAACGCCCATATTTCGGAATGTTATCCTTCATGTCCCTCCATTTTCTTTCAATATTTTGGGTATGCGCTTTTGTATTTGGGTCAACAAAGTTCATGGAGTGGTTCACTGTCAAGTGCTTAAAACCTTCATCGCTTAAACAGCGGTATGAAGACCAACAATCCGAAATGATCGTTGTCCCATCCGCGATCTTTTCTTTTATAATACGCAGCAGCGTGCTTTTGGTGCGGTTTTCGACAGGAACGATGTACAGCCTTTTGGTATCCCTTTCATAAATACCAAATACCCATTGGCCTTGAATAATTCGCCCACAATTATTTTTTCTTTTAGAAACAAGGCTTTCGTCTATTTCTACTACCTTGCCCTCTCCTCCAAGCTTTCCAAGGCTTAACTCTGCAGCCCAATCTTGAAAAACTTCTCGCAGATAATTCCGCCAATTGACTATTGTTTCATAAGTCAATGAGAGCTCATTTTTTAAAAATGCAGTAATGGGTTCAACTCCCATCAGTTCGTAATATACAATAAGGCAAATTTTACTAATAGTCAGACGAGATCCCGCGAAGAACGTGTTCGCCCGCACACTTTGTACAAAATTACACTTTTTTGTAATTTTTTTTTTGTTTTTTACAAAAGTGTGCGTCAGACTACACCGAAAATAAAAATCGCCTTTCAATGGGACACATTTGCAGGGCTCGCCACAGCCAGGACAGTTCTTGGATTTCAAAATAAGTCCGTGGTCTCTTAACCAAGACATTAATTTCTCTTCATCTTGTGTTATTAAATAGAATGCACCTGCAGAAATTTTACAATTGTTGCATTTGTCCATTTTTTATTAAACAAATTAATTTTCCAGCTAATAACATGCACTCGCGAATAGATCTAGATGAAAGAAACTACAAACATGCAAATGCATACAAGCATACGTACGTTTCTAAGAACTCGTAGGAGATACAACGCACAATACGATTGTGTTAGTGTAAATTCTCTAACACATCCATTGGTAAGTTAGTCCGTTAGCATGATCATTTCCAATTGGTTCCCATGTATACATACAGTCAAACCTTATTTGCAAAATAATGTACAAGTGTATGCGTGAGAAAATCAGTGTAAAGTGTGACCATATGTGCACGCATACATATGTACATGCGCATTGTTTTGGCAAGCGCATCAAGGGACGTACATATGGTATTATTATTATAATTTTACAAAAATAAAAGTTTAGCTTCTTTTATAGGAAATGCTCAAGCAATTACAACAAGGTTGAATATATATGACCAAACGTCTTAAATAAAATGTCAGCACCCGCCACGATCAGATGATGCACTTCTCTGCTGGGATACCCGTAAGTAAGTATCAATCAGTTTATTTACAAAAACAGATAATTTTCTCACTTGCATTTTGGAGATGACCATGTCACGCAGGATTACAGAAGCTCTGCTGGATTGTGTACGACATACACGCAAAGGGCAATAACGACATAAGGAGACGACGAACATAAATGTTTTAGTTATTTGTGGTAACATTTACTGGATGCGTCTGAGCGTCCAGCAGAATAAATTCCACATTGGCGTTCAGACGTATAAGTGCGAGTAAGTTATGAATATATTATTAACCTCACGAATAACCTCCTGTGCACTCTGCAGAAATTGTGGCCATGGCTTTGTTTAAATCCAGCGGCACATAATAAACAGATCAATGGACCTTATGCCCCGCTTCCTTCACCGATCGCTCAACTACGAGCAAGCATTTGATCAAATAACGTTGCCTGGTTAAAACCGATTTATAAACGCTGGTCAATTAATAAATTTGTTTTAAAATTAGACTTCAAATTATATTACTAATGTAAAACATAAGTATAATTAATATATCAATTTTTATATATATATTATTATTTTTGAAATTTATTATACAACAATATTTAATAGCTTACATCGATTACAAAATATTCAATTTAATTTACAATTACATTTACAAATGCAAACAGTTGTTTTGGTATTTTAGTTTCATACACTTTAAATACACAATAGCTTCCGCCAAATTGAAAATTCGATATTTATAATGATTCATTATCGATAGTTAGCAGCTCTCATTAGCTCATCTCGAAGTGTTGACGATAGTTAATAATTATCGGAAATTCATCGTAAAGTAGTATCGTTGCTGCACGACACCTGCCAATCGTGCTGCTACTAGGTTATCGGCAACTTTTAATTGCTTTTAATTAATAAAATACTCTGTAAAGTTAAGTTTCGCCGCTGGAAATGGAACCTTGAGAAAAAACTACGTGGAATAGATACCACACCCGACTTATTTGGTGTTGACTTTTGTAGAGTAGACAAAACGAAGCATTACCCCTCGACGTCCTTTCTTATAAGCTGTTGCTTTTCTCTTCCTGATTACTTATTGTTCGCTAACAGTTTGATCACTTAACAGTTGCTCAATAGCCTTCTGGTTTCCTAACAGTTGCTCAGTAACAGTCTTGTCTCTTAACCGTTGCTCACTAACAGTCTGGTCTCTTAACAGTTGCTCATTAACAGTCTGGTCTCTTAACAGTTGCTCATTAACAGTCTGGTCTCTTAACAGTTGCTGTTTACTGCAACCTTCTTGCATTTCATTATCCATCTTTTCGGTTTCCTTCGAATTCTAACGTCCCCTCATTCGCGAGTGCGATTGTTGCAGATGATCCGTGATTCGCTGTAGTTTTCTTCTCTTTCATGCGCTTGTAGAGTTTCTGCTGCTGCTTCAATGCCAACGCCGCCGTCTTTGTCTCGACATTCGTTGTTGGCAACGCCGTTATCGTTGTCTCTGCTTTGGCTTTCGCTGCTGGCGCCGCCGCTGTCGCCACCGCTGCCGTTTGCCGTTACATTTTGCTGCTGAATTTGCTGTAGCGCAATTTTGCTTGCATTTGCTTCACTTTGTAATTGCCTAATTACTTCCATTAGTTCGCCTATGTGTAAATTATTTTGGGCTTCTGCTTGTTGCTGCGTTGTCAATGCTCCGATCTGGTTGCTTTCCATGTTCTGCTGCTGCACGACATCTATGCTGTTGCTCCTTGGTCGTGCCTGTCTGTTTCCCAAGCTAGCTGATTCCAGCATGTCCACGTCGTCAGCGTCTAAACCCGGGGCACTGCCGCGTACACTCGGTGCGAATGTGTTTAGACGAGCAATCAATTCCGCCTTGCTTCCTGTCGTCGGTGCTCCTAAACCAGATAGCCAATTTTTCAATTGGATGACCGTGAAAATGTTCAAATCCATTTTTTGCTAGGTTGAACCACTTCTGAATTTGTAGAAGACAAATGCCACTTTCGAAGTAAAACACACGATTTATCTTGATACGTCTTCTTTATTCGACTGTTCGATCGCGACTAACTTCGCGTTCGTTTCATGCTTACGGACTAAAGGCGAGTTGAAAATCAGTTTATGTGTGTGTAAGCCAGACGAGGCGTGATTCGACTTGTCGAGCTCTTCTTACAAGAATTAGAGTGCATGAGGAATGTGAGCGCTTAAAACAAACGGGAGATTGTTGACTAAATGGCCTTGAGAATGTGTCTATCTGTTTGTGTATGTACATGCCTGTATTTTTCCTACTACAAAACTTTTATTGATTGATTTTAAACCATGCACCATCGCATCACTTGCCATTTTCCTTAAACTGGCCAGATTTAAGTGTCCAAAACGATAATGCCATTTCCATAACTCAGTGCTGCTTGCCTTAGAGTACATACACTGCTTCATTTTTACATCAATGGTGAACAAATCACCTTTTTTGTATGCTTTGAGTACATTCACATTATCTCTGATTTAACGTGAGTAATCGTCAATGAATGTTGCAAAGTACCGTGCGCCCCCGGCAGACGGTTTGCTTATTGGTCCACAAATATCAGTGTGAATCAACTCAATAATTGTGCCGCACGATTTTCAGATGCTTTTGGAAATGGTTTTACACTTATTTTACATTTTGCGCAGGTTTCACACAAATCATTTTTTATTTTAAAATTTTTATTGATTGATTTTAAACCATGCACCATCTCATCACTTGCCATTTTCCTTAAACTGGCCAGATTTAAGTGTCCAAAACGATAATGCCATTTCCATAACTCAGTGCTGCTTGCCTTAGAGTACATACACTGCTTCATTTTTACATCAATGGTGAACCAATCCCCTTTCTTGTATGCTTTCAGTATATTCACATTATCTCTGTCTTTTATCACTGCTCTGTCTTTATCAAAAATAACTCTGTATCCTTTTTCGACAGCTTTTGATACCGATATAAAGTTTACTTGCAACTCATTGCAGTTCAAGATAAAAATTTCCCACATTAATGCACACAGTACCAATTCCGTCGGCAAATATGAAATTTTCTCCTGCAAGCAATATTTTCTATCTAATATCTACAAACCATGACCTATCACAACACATGTGAGCAGTGGCGCCACTATCCAGACACCACGTCGATTTTGTCAAGTTGTCGTTTTTCTATGCATTCGCAAGTATGGCTAGCGATCGCTTTATTTCAGCGTCTCTCTCTTTGCCTTCTTTACTTTTCTCTTTTTCCTTGCACTCAGCAATTAAATGACCTTCCTTTTCGGATCTGTTTTGTGATGCGCATTTTTTGTACACGCGACACAAACGCTTGCTGTATGCCTTTACCCGCTTCTTCGTTGTTCACTTGTTGTCTTTGTCCTTCTTCAATAATCTTCATTTTCAAATCAGACAAGGACGGCAACT